>SZWC01001506.1:174273-188584 GCA_023375785.1 Penium margaritaceum
GGGATAAGGTGAGGAGCTATGGTGGGGGTTTGGTGGACGGTGGGGGGGCGGGGCCAGCTGGAAGAGGAGGTGATTTAATGGGGAAAGGAGGGAAAGGGGAAGGGGAAAATGTACATGGCAGGGATCTAGGTATCGGCATGGATCATGTTGTTGAATTTGGTGGCAATGGATCAAATTCCCTCTATTCCCCTCCCCCCTCATCTTCGATTGTTGCACGGACGTCCCCGCCACGTGTTGACTGGCTGCTCCCCCTCCTGCCATCCTCTAGCTATGCCATCTTTCCGTCCCCAGCCACAACCACAGATCGAAAATCTGGCACGTGCGGTATGTGGATGATGTGTCGCTTACCTGACATACTCAGTTACATTGAATAGAAAAGGAAACTGCTGAGAAGGAAGCATAGTGTATTTTTAATCTACAATAGTCTTTGTTGTAGGCTAGGCGGTGAGGATGCTTGGTTCCTACCCCTGTGACCCGGGTGCAAATCTTGGTGAAGGAATTTTTTGGTGTTGTTTGCTCACCTTTTTCTTCACCGTTGTTGGAAACATGGCCAGAAAAAGTGGCTTCATTGACTGGAAACCTTCAATTTTTTATACTGACGTGGTAAGCAACTACACCATGAAACCACCTCAGTCTTGTGGATGTCATACAACATGTAAATTTCTCAAAGTTTCTTGCTTTTGGCTGCTCTTTTGTTCTCCAAATGCATGCTCCCACACAGAAGGACACCACGTCGTGCGCACGGTCATGCTATGTGCTGCATCGTCTTGACGTTTCTTCCCATCACGAACACTTGCTGCTCCTTTTGCGCGTTCATTTGTGGAAGATGTCCATGTGACGATTTGCATCCGGCGATGTCTCTCTCATTGGTGCGCATGTACGCGGCAGATGGCTTGGGCGTGGAGCGAGAAATTGTTTGTGCTCAAGTTCGGTGCAAGTGCAGTGGGGGGCTAGGCACAGCAGATGCGGCTGTGGCACCTGGGGAGGAGGCAGTGGTGGTGTGCTAGTGTGTGGCATCCACCGTGCCTATCATTGCAGAGCCTCTCTGTGCGCCACAACCGCGCCGCCCATGCGGAACGCACATCCTTTTCTATACATGGATTCATCTTTCTTGTCGAACTCTAGCCATGTACCCCAGAGTGAATTGTCTTGTGCTCTGTGCCCCACCACCACACATCCCCTGACCAATGCCAAAGCTTGTGACACTGCTCTAGGCATGCAGCGGAGCATGCTGCTGGCCACCCAATGGCTGCCATAGACTGATGCTTTTGTCTAGACCTGACAACATTGAGTATAACCAAGAGGTGACTAAGGCACAAAGTGTCCTTCCTTGCACTGGGTGTGGTGGTTAACTGCATAACAGGACAAGACTTGGCGTGTGTGGAGAAGTTTCTGCATTTGACCTAGCTGATCTTTCTCTCTCTGTCAAGCCTACTTGAACCATAGGAGTCAGTTAGCTCATTGTGTGGGAGAAAGGATTGTGGAATCCTCCAGGAGATCTCATCATCACATGCTACGAAGCATGGAGAAGCTGCAAGTGGCAGATGCTACCAATTTCCATCCTAGGACGCTTCGTAACATTTAGTTTCAACATTGACTCCTTGGACATAAAGGTATGACATAGTGCACCCGGTGTTTGTGATCACTGCGCAGAATCCCAACTCAAAGCAAGCCCATGCCAGGGACCATTTTGGAAAACAAGGTAGCATTTACTTTGACCGCAACATGAGAAAAAAAATCTCAGATTAAGAGGTTATGATGGGAAGCTCGCATTGACATGTGGAGCTCTGTTGCTTTGCGCATTGTTCAAGTTTTGTGCCACAGTCAGCCCAGGCAATGGCTTAGCATTGCTGATGGTCTGGGAAGATGCTGTGGCAGGCATGTTGGCCGGATTTTTGTTTAAGGCAATTCATTACACTTGGCTTACACTGTCTGCTTTGCCAGCCAGCTCTGGAGTCAAAGGGATGTCTGCGGATCAATGTGCTGGCCCCTCTTTTATTACAGATTTTTCACGCCAGCGTGTTGCCTCACATGCACTGTCTTGCTCAAATAGCTAACATAGCTTCTCCCGCGGTCTTGTGCACGTTTCATAAAAACACTTGGTAACCAATCTGTGTGTCCCACCTCCTCTCTGATTCACTGAATTCTACATACCAAATGGAGAGAGCAGCCGAGGACAGATGTGCTCAACACCCGCACTGCACTCAGTTGTGGAAAAGGAGTGACACCGATACGACTGTGAAGACATGCCCTATGCATGCTCGTAATCCACCCTTCCAGGACTTGTGCATGAGAAATTGGCACACAGTATTTGCATAAGGAAATGCACAAGCGATAATCAAACTTGAGCTAGAGCACAAGCACCAATGGGTTGAGTTTCTCCACTGGGTAAAGGCAGGGAGTGATTGAAATTACTTGCCAACAACCGAGAGATACGAAGGTTGATTCTCCTTCACCAGCCATGGATGCCAGAAACATCACAAGATCAGACCTGCTGGACAGTTCTCAAAAGAAAACCCACACGAAGTATTGAAAATGTTACATGGTTGTACAATTGAGAGATTTTCCCTCTCTTACTTCATAGGCCCACTGCTTGTGAAAAGGCCTCACATTCTTCTGGAATTGTGGAAGGCTGAACTGTCAGCAGGCAACTCTGCTCACATCAGGAATTCTTTCAAAATGTGGACCTTTCCACATAGAGTCAGTACAGATGCACCCTGAAAAGCGCTGAGCACATCTCACCATGGTCATGTCTACTTGCATCACATAATACATATCTTAAGGAAAGCACATATCTACTCCTTCATATGGACTCAGTTCACTTGACCATTGATTTCTTGCTTGCTACTCATGTCAAGGAATCACTATATCCCCCCATCTACATCCTGCTGGACTGTGCCTCTTACTTCTTCAAAGCTATTCTCAGAAATGGAGGAAATCCACTTGGTCTACCAGTTTTCTTCTTTTTTTCTTTTCTTTTTTTTTTGTTGGTCTACCAGTCCCTCAGCTCCTATAATGGGATACGAATAAAATTATTGTGGAGTTCCAGGAAAGGAAATTGGTGTAAGTGAAAGAAAAGGCCATGGATGCCCCATCTGGTGTCTGCTTCACTGTCATTTTCATGAGTTTCTTTGACTATATTCTTATTCAAGAGAGCTCCACTTCTCCCCACTATGCATCAAACATTCATGGATGATGGCTTAATCATTTTGGAGGAGGTGAGCCTATAGAATTTTCCCACATCATTGAGTCACTTGATGACAGTATTTGCATGAAGTCCGAAGTTTCAGGCACAGAAGTTGCACTTCGGATCTATACATCTTCAAAGGGTAGAAATTTTCAAAGGACTAGAATCTGGAAACAGAAACTTTCCAGAAGCCTAAATGTTTTTACCTCCATGTAAAATTTCAAATTCATCATCCCACTATTTGCAAACTCTCCTCAATCATGTCTGAACTCCTGCNTCCTATAATGGGATACGAATAAAATTATTGTGGAGTTCCAGGAAAGGAAATTGGTGTAAGTGAAAGAAAAGGCCATGGATGCCCCATCTGGTGTCTGCTTCACTGTCATTTTCATGAGTTTCTTTGACTATATTCTTATTCAAGAGAGCTCCACTTCTCCCCACTATGCATCAAACATTCATGGATGATGGCTTAATCATTTTGGAGGAGGTGAGCCTATAGAATTTTCCCACATCATTGAGTCACTCGATGACAGTATTTGCATGAAGTCCGAAGTTTCAGGCACAGAAGTTGCACTTCGGATCTATACATATTCAAAGGGTAGAAATTTTCAAAGGACTAGAATCTGGAAACAGAAACTTTCCAGAAGCCTAAATGTTTTTACCTCCATGTAAAATTTAAAATTCATCATCCCACTATTTGCAAACTCTCCTCAATCATGTCTGAACTCCTGCAATGTTTTGTTCAATGCTCCTCCCTCGAGGACTTGTCTAGACTGAAAATCTCCTTCTACCATCATCGTTGCACAAGAGCTTATCCAACTAATTTCCTCTCAATCTTATTCACGGAATAGAACTTCCAAGAACGAGATACGCTCCTGCACTCCACCAAGAACAAGACCAAGAACCAGAAGATATCATGTGTTGACGACGATGTTGACTCCAAGAAATGAGGTTATACACATGGAGGAACTTCTGAGACGTTGGGAGAAACGTTGAATTTACTCAACAATGTTGTGTTGATCACTCGTAGAATTCGGGATTGGAGGCTTCCTGTAACAGCTCTAGGCTGTTTTACGACTAACTGTAGAACCAAAACATAGGCCCACATAACAGTCAGTCCAAGGAGGAGGAGCGAATGGTCGCCTCAGCCATTTTGGCTGAGACGAACCGCGCCACAAACAGACATAGTCGTCATAGGGTATTGTTGTAAACATGCAACCCAAAACCCTATCGTTCCATGTGGCACATCCACGTGGGAACAGGACCCTAGCAGCCAACTAGAGGGGAGGAGGAGTGACGCGATGGATCTTCCATCGCGGCACTCCTCTTACCTTGAATCTGACCAAGAATTTTTTTCCAGTCTTAGTGGAACCAGACTCAAGCCCATTATGTTTTCCCAGGCTTTTGCCTCCTCAAAACTTAAGCCTCGAGTACTCAAAATACCCAATAACTATTTAAACGACCATTTTTTGCCTTAAAAATGGTCCGTACACTACATTCCTCCCCCTTTGCTTCGAACAGTCCCGGTTTGTCTCTGCTCATGGAGGTTTGATCGTGGCGTACTTCATGATACAAACCATACAAAAAGCGCAAAAACGATCACACGTATGAACTCTTGTCATCCGCAACACAGTTACGTCACGTTAACGCACAACCAACCACACACAAATATGGTTTTTGTGATTAGGATCGTTGGAGTACAACAAACAATATTGATCGCGTCATCCCTTGGCTCTTACCAAGATGAAACACGTACAATCTTTGTATGTTCTTCAACATTATTGGTGTCGATGCCTTTTGGGACGTCATTGTCAACAATGTCTTGTCAGTTTAGAAGTGGATACATGGGATGAGTTTTCCCACATCCTTTATGGTACGTGTTCAGTAAGCTGTTGTGGTGATGCCTCCTCCCCCTTTGCAAAGAGCGTTCCTGCCACCAATTAATCGGGTGTTCTCGTGAATACTGTCTAGGTCCACACAACCCTTCCCATGTCATTCGAACATGATCTCTTCCAAGGGGTTGTTGCCAAGGTGGTACCTCCTCGTAACATTGTCAATACCTGCAATCCAAGATCCGGAAATCAGTCCTCTCGGTTTACAACCACGTATTGATGACCACGCCTACTAGGTCTGTAAGATCCCTTTCAGTATCTATGGATTGGTTGGCTGAAATCAACCAAGCTCCACTAAGCCCATGCCACTCGCTTGCTAGATTTTTCCTTAGGTTTGGGAGGCACCAAGATCCTAAGACATGGTTGCTGAGCACACATATTTTTCTGTTCAAATATTGCACTCATCTTTGAAGGAGGCATAATTGGTTGTCTGGCATGCGTAATGGCCGTCAAAGACCATCATTGAACACAACAATGCTCCGACCAAGATGGACACAACAATGCTCCGACCAAGATGATCTTGGTCTCAACCATCATCCCCTCATTTTGTTCTGAAATGGGTACCGTAGGCTACCGCTCATATCCCTGTCAAAAGCACACTGATTTTGAGCTAGGTTAGTTGAGATAGCCAATCTCAACGAAGATGGATTATATCCACGAATGAAGTGTTCATTGTACGGTATTCACCAAACAAGTGTACCGTGATCACGATCATTGCCCTATAATTTGGAACAACACCTTTTGGATGTCAATTCCATGTGATTGAACACATCCGGTGATCCTGGAACAACTACTTCCTAAATTGTTTTGCAATCATCTAATCGCGTCCAATGGTTCCATTCAAGAACTTGTCAATGTATTTTGTTTTCCAAGTTGCAACAACCTGTGCTACTTCAATGTCTTCTGGTCAGCACATTTCGCACTTTTACTCAATAAAGTATCTTTTGTGAGCCTTATCAAAGGCACTTGCAGAGGATATCACCCTTATTGAAGACATCTGACAAACTACCACAATTCTAGGCATCACCACAATGACATCCAAAAACGTATTGTACTTGCATTTGGCAATGTACATCAGTCAAACCATCCCCAAAACCAAGGGACTTAAGTCGCTTCACCATGACCTTTCGGGCAAGTGAAGCATGGTTCGACTACGCCGTAGTCATTATGAACTCTTTTGGAGATTGGTTTTGTTCCAAAAAAATGCATGCTGTATCTTTTTTCACATCGATAGCATATAGGCAGTGGTTTACTATATCTTTGGCATGGTAAGAATTCATATGCATGATGTTTGAAGAACGCGACGTACACGACTAGTGTACCGTGTCACGGTGCCATCAACATTGAGGCGTTTCTGTAAAACATCAGAAGACTCTAATGAGAAATATGATTTCTCAAGGGTCATCTTGAATAGTCCTTTTACATCAACATTTAGTTACAACACACTGGTCGTTATCTTCTTTCAATGTTGACTATGACTCGGTATGTGGTCGATCAGACCACCAAGATGTAGGTGCTAACACACTGGTAGCTTAAAGCTATTGGCTTATAGATGGTCTACACGGCCATAAGATTTAATTGCAAAACCCAGACCTTTTTGTGATCCCAACTATGTCATGGTTAGTTTGTAGAAAACATGAGATCGGCGTAGTACTCTGGAACTCTATTAGTAGAAAAAGAGTGTTGCTTGATTTCTTTGAAATAGAATGTTCACAAAACTATGGATGAACTCATGTTATCCACATCGGTTCATGTACTTGTGTTTATCAATTTCCACGACATGTTCACTCGTGGAGTGAGAATATACTCAAGGTGTCACCTTCAAATTTGTTCATCTTTTACATTCGGTCAATCTCGTCATACGCCAGGAGTGACTCTTGCAATCTTTGACCACCACACTGAGGCATCTTAAACCTTTTAGGATCCATAGAAGAGTCTTCGTCCCTCTCTAGCGCATTTACAACCCCCCACTCACAAGTATCCTTGTTGATCAGGGTTTTCGGTACACTTATGTACATTTTCATCGTTGGTACCGGTTGGGTACCCCAATTTGTATCCATCACTCACCGAGGGTGTCAATGGTTTTTCCATTGAGAATTCCTTCAAGCGTATCATCCTTAACATGTTCAATCACAGACGGATGTTTGCATCAGCCATGAAAATAATGCACAGAACCTATAAAAGGAACTGATGCATCCATTACACAATGTGTACAGGCAACGCGATGGCAATCCCCAAGGATTGAAGTTGGCATGCTAACAAACCATGTGTGTTTCACATCTCATGACATAGTTATGACACGGGCTTATTCATGAAACCATCGCATTTGCCTTTGAACATTGTAGCACAATGTGACGTGCAATTGACGTAGAACTTGTCCTCCACTCACCAAACCAGTTGTTTGATGAAATGGTGTTACTATTTTTATCACAGACATAAGCTGATGTTGTGAGCTTGTTCAATTTTCACAAAACCATTGTGATCATTCATCCATCCAACTTCTCCATGACTTGATGTCGTGATCGATGCACCAACAGATAGTGGATAAGGTTTTTACGTATGTCGTGCACGTTTTCCACGCATACTATGTACCCATTTTCACGTGGTTGAAGTACAGCGGCATGAATCGCATACCATGATCCATTGAAAATTGGGTTGTCTCCGACATCTCCTGTGTTCATGCAATCCGTGCATGTTTTGGAACTACTGCTCAACTAACTGGGCTTTTGTAGCATGTTCCATCTAAAGATACGGAGGAGTTCGCCCACCTTTAGCATGGTCCAAATTTGAGGAAATCGTCCTTGTCACACAATGATTTATCAACTAATTTCTGGTGCGTAGCTCTTTCTTAATTGCCTTTCCATGCTTCTATCAGCCAGGTGAAGTTTTAAACTTCCAATGGTCGTCACTGTCAGTGATGTCTGAGATCACTGTTTTCCTCATTATGCCGTTCGAGCATATGATTACCACAGCCGTCTATGATTGTTTCTAGCCATGCCTGTCGGTTCTCCATTTGAAGAATTTGACAGTATGACCATCCTCGATTTTGTCAGGGTGTATTGTAAACAGCAAACAGCATATTTCTGGTGCTTTGAATGTTTTGCTTGATGCACTTGCCCATAGAACCACTTTGGGCATAGATTGTATGTTTTTATTTGGTGGTTTATGGCAAGCTAGCTTGAAAACACAAAGAGTTGCCTAGTTCTTGCTAGTTGATACAAGGGTGTGCGATCGACACCCATGTTATCATTGCAATCAGAATATTATAACATGTGTTGTACCATCAACACTAACATAGCTACTCCAATCAAAAATCATGGCCATAGTTGTTCGGCACTCGCACCAGTGGTGCATTTCGCACCCATGACCAAAGTGTGACCCACAGTTTTTGTCAATTGTGCAATCGGCGTTTATGACAATGGTACATTCGGCACTGGTGTGAACGATTTCATTAAGGTAATTGGTGTCCATGCATTCAATGCTCGTGGTACTTATGCGTTCGGCACTTTTGTGCATGCTATTGTTGCATCTCCCATGTTGGTCATGCTCCGAGTGCAATCGGCACTTGTCAAACTTGGACGCTCAACCCTTGTGTGAGGATTTTCACCATCACATGTGTGTTGAGTGCGATCGGCACTCACACTCTCCTTTTTTTTTTATCCAAGCACAAATGACTTGCTTTGTACCCCATGTGCAATGGACACCCACATGGATTCGTAACTTGCCTTTGCTTTGGTCACACCTATGTAGACCATGAGCGGTGCACTCGGCACTAGCATCACAAAATCATTTGGCATCCGTGATTTAAGTGCAACTAGCGCCTTTTCAATGTTTGAAACTAAAACAAATCATGCAACCAGCACCTCTGCTGTTGCCAGTAGTGCAATTGGCACTTGCCTTGATGACGTGATTGATACCCATACAAACGTGCAATCGGCACTTATTTTGTGCAGCTCGCACATTTTGCATTGTTGCGATACGTAGATGAGTTGTTGACTGGTCATAGCATGTTCAGAGCCTAATTTTTTTCGATCAAGAATTTGTCTTGATTCACATCACCATTGTCATTTTCCAACCCGATGTATGCCACAGTGGTCATTTTGCATAAACATTTTTGTTTAGTGCATGGACAACCCACACTGAGCCATGTCGTGGCTCTTTAGCGGTCACACATTTCTTGTCTTTTTTTCCTCGCAAACCCGTAGGAGGTTGATCCAAAAAAAATTGTGTACGATCGGTGCTTAACTTCTCGCAATGAGATTTTTTTTTTTTGCATTCCAAATGACGATTTCATCGCGAGGAACAATTTGTTCCTTTGAAAGTGACACCTCATTGTGTAAGGAAAATGACCAATTTTTCTCTCCTATTTTTTGAAAAATAGGTTCTTCCAATATTTCATACAATGAGAATCATTGTACAGCTCAATTGGAGCTTTTTACCACTCTATGGTGGCAAACCCATGACCGAAGCGGTCAATCCCGGGCTTAATCAAGGAAACCATCCTCACCTCCAGTGCTACTGGCACCTAGAGATTTCAAGAAAACTTGGAGCTTGTTTGAAGCTTCAAAATGGTTTTCACAGTGTCAAAAATTGATACCAAATGGAGGAACTTTCCTCCAGTTTATGTTAAACCAAATGGGTACAAAACATGGACCCAATTGGTTCAACATAAATTGGAGGACACCTCCTCCATTTGGTATCAATTTTCAACACCGTGAAAACCAGTTTGAAGCTCTGACCAAGCTCAAAAATCTTTTCAAATCTCTAGGTGCCAGTAGCACTAAAGGCGAGGACGATTTCCTCGATTAAGCCCAAGATTGACCGCGTCTGTCATGGGTTTGCCACCATAGATTGGTAAAAAGCTCCAATTGAGCTCTATAATGTTTCAAAGAATAGGAGAGATGAATTGGTCATTTTCCTTACACTCCACAAGGTGTTGCTTTCAAAGGAACAAGTTTTTTTGCACGATGACATCATCATTTGGAATGCACCTAAACATTTCTCATCGCGAGAAGTTAAGCACAGATCATGCATTGTAACGGGCTGAGTCTCCAGCTCCTGCTCTGAAGTCGTCGTCGGAGTTCGCAGAATGCCGTTCTCAGTCCGCGTCAGGGGTTTACCCCCTTCGCAAGACTGAGGGGCAATCGTCATCAACGACCCACAGCAGGGAGACTCGAATGTTTCGAGTCTCCGGAAGCCCATTTCCGTTTTTAACCAAACCCTTGGTTTTGGGACCCAAACCGAGGGTTTTTACCTCGAACTCGTGTGTTCGCACGAGTTATTTTGTTCGTTTTATACCGAAATTCATCGTAAACAAACTTCGATTCATGTTTTGTCATTCTGGCGCGAAATCGTCGCGTGCGAGGCACGCTGGCGATTTAGCGCCAGTGAATTTCACCTCACCCTCGCTCCCCCTATCCCTCGTCCTCTCTTGCTCGTTTGCAAGGAGGGCGAGGGGGGGGCGAGGGCACGAGGCCACGAGGCCTCGCCCTCGAGGCCCTCGTGGCCTCTCAGCCGCCGATCGGGCTNTTAGCGCCAGTGAATTTCACCTCCCCCTCGCTCCCCCTATCCCTCGTCCTCTCTTGCTCGTTTGCAAGGAGGGCGAGGGGGGGGCGAGGGCACGAGGCCACGAGGCCTCGCCCTCGAGGCCCTCGTGGCCTCTCAGCCGCCGATCGGGCTAAGGCCGCGATCGGCGGCTGGTGGCTGGCCAGCCAGTGGCCGGCCGGTCACTTGGCCGGCCGCCGGCCGTCCAGCCGGCCGGCAGCGAGCTGGCCGACGGCCAGCAAAGTGCTGGCCGCCGGCCAACCCTCGCTGACGTGAGGGGTGGTGCGCAACCACCGCTCGCTTCAGCGAGGAGGGAGGGCCGAACCGGCCCTCCCGCTACATTCCTCCCCACTTATTTGTGAACCGTCCCGGTTCATGAACAACAAGTAGGATTGTCAGTCAGTGAGTCATCAACATTGTGAAAGAGAATGGAAAATTTCAATCACCAGCTAAACATGAATACATGAATGGTACTTAGACCTAAGCTGCGGCTTGTAGGTCAGCATGGCTAGCGGCCTCCCCCCTTTAGTCTGGAGCGTCCGCACGACAACCATGTTGGGCGTCCCCAACCTCCTATGGTCGCTGTCCATGAATGCTGCCCTGTGGGAATGTTATTCACTTTTCCCACGTTGAGGTGGTACCTCCTGCCACGCGTCGATTTGTGCGAGCTGCAAGCTCGCTCCAGTACTCGTAGACCACCCCTGTGGGCAACCGAGATTCAAGCTCCCATGAATTATGTTCAGGTCCACAACCGGCCCAATGAACGAGGTACTCCCTGACAACGCGCGACCGAAGAGTACGCTCTTGGTGCTGGAGTAGGCAAAGGACCTGGTATTGGCCGTCGGCAGCCAGGACTGAAGGCGGTGGTTGAACGGTTCCTTCTGCCGTGTACGAAGCCAGCAGGCTCACATGAAACACGTCATGTATCTTCATACTCGGCGGAAGTAGCAATCGGTATGCCACTGGCCCGATGCGTGCCACAATGGGAAACGGCCCAATCCACTTCGGTAGAAGTTTTCTTGCCCCTGGCGACTTCAACCGAAGGTTTTCAGTGTTGAGCAGTACTTTGTCACCGATGTCAAACGACACCTCCCGGCGACCTTTGTCGGCATATGCCTTTTGTCGCTGTCGAGCTGCTTGAAGGTGACCCTTCGCCTCCTGTAACAAGGAGTCCATGCGCTCGGCAAAGGCTTGAGCGGAAGGAACCTACCCTCCTCTACTCCCACTCTTCACCAATGAAGAGCGTACCACTGGATGCCGACCACTGTTCAACACAAACGGTGTGAACTGTGTGGACTCGTTCACCGAGTTGTTCACCGCAAACTCTGCCGGTGCTAGGAATTCGTCCCAATCATGCATGGAAGGGTCCACGTACATGCGGAGCATCTGGTCCAGAGTGCGATTCATGCGCTCTGTTTGTCCGTCAGTTTGAGGGTGAAATGCTATCGACATTTGCGACTCACTGCCAAAGTACTTGTGCATCGTTTGCAAGAACTTACTAGCAAATTTTGAACCTCGATCGGAGATAATGCGCAACGGCAAGCCGTGGTACTTTACGACACCCTCAAAGAAGAGACGAGCGGTCTCCTCTGCGTTCACGTCAGTGGTTGTAGGAATGCACTGTGTCATCTTTGTCAAAAGATCCACAACCACTAGTATTGCATCATGGCCACGGGCCGTGTCAAGAAGACAAGTAATGAAGTCCATGCTGCCGCACTCCCATGGAGTCCCAGTAATGGGAGGCTGCTGGAGGAGTCTCGCAGGCTTCTTGTTACTAGCCTTATTCCGAAGACATGGGTCGCATGTCATGCAATACTTACGGACATCGACACTCCACCCTGGCCACAAGTAGTGGTCCGAGAGTGCCTGTCCGGTCTTTCGGGGTCCCAGGTGACCTGCGACCGGCAGGTCGTGGAAATGGGAGATAACCTTTGCTCGAAGGTCTCCCGAGTTTGGCACAACAACTTGTTCTCCGTGCCAGAAGATTCCTGCGGCCTCTACCAAGCCGTACTTGTCGAGATTTCGAGAGTCTTGAAACCAAGAATCCACACAGTATCCCATCCGGATCTTGTTTACAAAACCGTTGTAATGGATAATCTCTCGTGGTGGTTGCCGCAGAGGTGTAGGGGGATCTGGTGGTTGTACGGATGCTGTTGCAATGGCCATAAAACACCCACTGCCCTCGGTGGTTGCTTTAATTTCCACAGGCTGTTGGCTTAGTGGATCAGCCACATTGATGCGTCCTGGTCGATATTCCCATGTGAACGAGAGTCGACTCAGGTATTCGCTCCAACGCGCCAGTCATCTTGACAGGTTTGGTTGCGTTTGGAAAAACACCGATGGATTATGGTCGGTCACGACCGTCACACCCCCTTCAGCACCCTCGAGGTAGCAATGCCACATCTTGAAAGCATGTACTACCGCAAGGAGCTCTTGATCCCCAGTCGTGTACCACGTTTCCGCCGGTATGAGCTTCCGGCTCTCATACGTAACTGGGTGACTGTTCTGCATGAGGACGGCTCCAAGTCCAACTACCGACGCATCACATCGAACCTCCGACGGTTGCGATGGATCCAGAAGAGCTAGGACGGGCGCCGTGGAGAAAAGCTCTTTGACTTTGAGAAAAGCGTTCTCGCAATCAGATGTCCATTCCCAACGCACGTCTTTTCGCGTGAGCCTGGTTAGCGGTGCTACCAGGGTCGAATACCCTTGCATAAACCGTCGAAAGTAGTTTGCAAGGCCGAGGAAAGACCGAATCTGCCCAACATTTTTGGGGCGTGGCCAGTCCACAACGGCTTGGACTTTTCGTGGGTCGACGCGGATGCCGTCCTTGCCGACGATGTGTCCAAGATATTCGAGCTCATCTTGTGCAAACTTGCACTTGCTCACTTTCGCATAGAACTTCTGTTCCCGAAGGATTGCGAGAACTTNCAACGGCTTGGACTTTTCGTGGGTCGACGCAGATGCCGTCCTTGCCGACGATGTGTCCAAGGTACTCGAGCTCATCTTGTGCAAACTTGCACTTGCTCACTTTGGCATAGAACTTCTGTTCCCGAAGGATTGCGAGAACTTTGTGCAGATGTTCTATGTGCTCTTCCATTGATTTGGAGAAAACCAGGATGTCATCCAGGTAAACCAAGACAAACTGTCCGAGTTGCTTGGCGAACGTTCGGTTCATTTCTCCTTGGAAAGTTGCCGGGGCATTTGTAAGCCCGAAGCATAACACTCGGAACTGATAGTGTCCCATGTGCGTTCGAAACACGGTTTGGGGCACATCATCTTCCATGATGCGGATTTGATGGTACCCTTGAGACAAATCCAAGGACGAAAATACTTTTGCGCCTTGGAGTTGGTCAAAAAGGTCCTCAATCCGCGGTAAGGGGAATCGATTTTTCACCGTCAGCTTGTTCAACGCCCGGTAATCCACGCACATGCGTAAACCACCGTCCTTTTTGTTCACAAAAAGGATCGGCGCACCGTACGGCGAGCTACTTGGCTCGATCCATCCTTTTGCAAGGTACTCTTTGATTTGGCGTTCGGCCTCTCGCCTTTCTGCTGGACTAAGGCGATACATGGGTCTGAACGGAGGAGTCGCCTCCGGTTGCAGCGGAATCGTGTGGCCCATGTGTCTTTCTGGTGGAAGCCCAGCCGGTGGGTCTTGGAATACATCCGAGAACTCCGCCAATAG
>SZWC01001506.1:201340-212146 GCA_023375785.1 Penium margaritaceum
GAAAAATGTCATGCAATGCACCACAATCCTTTTCTGGTGACATGGATCCGCAACAGAATGTGGGAATATCTCTTATATTCCTTCATATTCGTGCTCATGCCGGAGTGGTTATCGGGCAAGACTAGAAATCTTGTGGGCTCTGCCCGCGCAGGTTCGAATCCTGCTGAGCACGCTTTTCTATGTCGGACCTTGCTGCCTTCCAGTTTTTCTCTTTCCTAAAACAGAAATCAGAACAGGCGGTTGGAAATCTACATGACTGGCATGGTCTCTGCAGCATTCCCTACCTGGTATCTTCTCAGCCAGTGCAACGCATGGTCGTGGCTGCGGACTAATCCGTCTGGCATTCCTGCTTCGTGTGGACTGAGGACTGGGGTCGTAGAAGACGACAGGTAGTGACCATAACGCAGGTTGACCCTGGTAGCAGTCTTGCGAGGGTGGAGTGACCTAACAAGCGCGCAGATCTAGTTTGTCTCAAGGGTGGTTTCCACGTGTCTCTAATCTGGTACTCTTCACAGAGGAAGAAGTTTTGGGACATAGCAGCACTCATGATTCTTGTGCTCATTGACGAACAATGTAGAGCAATCGCCTAGGCTTTGTCCGGTTGTGCTGCATGACCTGTGCCCGACCAGTGGCAGTGAATGTTCGCCTGAGGGACGCTGGAAGGGGGACCATCGGGCCTGGTGGGGGAGGGAAGGGCGAATGGAGCGGGCAGGGGGGGAGAAGGTGAGCAAGAAAACAAGACGCCGATGCCGGGGATCGAACCCGGATCTTCCGCGTGACAGGCGGAGATACTGACCATTATACTACATCGACATACACAGAAGGAAGAAGGAATCATCTTAATTTGGGTCTATTGAGGACTGAGGCATTCTAACTCATTGTGGAAACGCCATGAAAACGTGTCTGATAATGACGGACCCGCCCTCGCCACTGTGAGAGTCGAGACAGCTACTCTACACCGACATGGATCTCTGGTTATTCCTGCAGCTGCTACTGCTGCCTTGACTCCTGTTGCTGTCAGGAACTGTGCTGGCTTGAAAGCAGCTGCTGCCGCCAGTTCCGCATCCTCCTCCTTGATATGAAGAAACATACCAAGAGTAGAGGTAGCCGGCGTGGTGGTTAGCCAGGAGGAGGAGGAGGCGGGAGCAATCTTCGGACTGTTTTCCACCCACGTTAAAAACACTGGTAGAAGCATGAAAGCTCATGATTGATTTCACTGTTACGACATGTGCACAACGCTCGCGAAGGGAAGGAATTAGCAGGAAGGTCTCCACAATTGGAGCCTCAGTGAAAGTATTCCTTGATGGAAGACATCTGGCTTAATACCCGTCCTGACTGCATATGGGTGCTGATGGCATGTGGGTGCTGGTTGCATTTGGGTGCTGGTTGTATATGGATGCTGGTTGTATGTGGGTGCTGGTTGTATGTGGGTGCTGGTTGTATGTGGGTGCTGGTTGTATGTGGGTGCTGGTTGTATGTGGGTGCTGGTTGCATGGGGGTACTGACTGCCTGTGGGTGCTGGCTGCCTATGTGTACTGGTTGCCTGTCGTGAGGCTTCATCAGTGAAGGGAGGATTGTCAGATGTCCTCAGAACAGCAATCATGGCATCCTCATTCCAAGCACGTGCAACAGGTGAAGAAAACACTGTTGTGAAGCTACCCTTGTGATCTTGGATTTGGATACAGGATGTCTTAGGAGACGTAGTAAGGTGCTAACCAGGTAATTCTGTTGGCAGGACATTGGACAAGTGGTGGAGACAACTGGACTGCTATTTCTACTCTGTGTAAGGCGATCCCATGTATCTTGACGAACGTTTTCCACACTGTATCATGTCGGTGACTGTCCATGTGGTTCTCGAGACCAGGACATGTTCATATTTTGCTGGATGTCTCATGAATCAGCATGGAAAGATGGGAGAAATGCGTACTGGCACATTCAACAATAGATTACTCTTGAGAATGTAGTACAATGTGGTACATGATACAACCTCACCTTCGGCAAACTGATGCACCTCATCCAGCAGCAGTTATCTTGCGTGGAGCATTGGCTCTCGGTGGGCCATGGGGCTGCACCCAAGCCTAAGCTTCGGCTTTGGGTGAGCATCTCCTCACTAGTAGCGCGCATCCATGCATTCGTTAACCAAGCACAGGCCTCCTCTTTGGGGGAGTTCAATCCCACATCGAGGGCTAAGTCACAACACATGGCATATGACCCACACAGGATAAAGTTCCTCAACCATGTTTTCTGGTGGATGTTATCTCCCCCAAGGTGTAGGAATACGTCTAGAAAGTGTGGCAGGGGGGGAAAATGCAATAGGCACTGATATGGATGCATTTCTCTAAGTCCAGTTGTGGAAATTTCTGCGTGCGCATGTGCACCTTACATTTGGGGTGAGCAGAATGTGTGCGGCCCCATCCTCAACTCAAAGCATTTGGAATCGTGGTAATGCAAACCAGCTTGCGAGCGATGTCACCACTAGCCCAGCAGTTGAGGACAAACACTAGGTTGGAAATCGGGTGACAGGGCTGGCGGGCATTGCTGCCAGGTGGAAGGGCAGTGCCTGCTTTGGCCCCCCGGAGTGAGCTGTTACAGAAGTATCTTCCCGCCATGCTACATGGGACGAGAGCAGTGATCTTTCTTCTTGTTGCCCAGACTTGTGATGGCAATGTCCTTTCTCCCCTTGAATGCGCACGTGTGGTTTGTAGATGGCATGAGCTACATACCTGTATGGTCCATGTTCAGTACCAAAAATGGCTTGATTCTGTGGAGGCTTATCATTGCTGCAGCATGCCGGTGAAAAGTGAGCACACACTCCTCTCAATCCTCCAGTAATTTCTGACTGGCAGTAATTCTATGACGCCAAAAAACCGCCCAAGCTCTCTCTTCACAGAATTACGGACCCACGGGATCCCAGCTGCTCCAAAATCTTGGGAGCATGGGCGGTGATGACCTGTTGGACCTGCTTGCGGTCTTCGAGTTGAACGCGTTCCCTGAATCCTGAGCCTCACAATCTTGTTTCATGATATTGCCACATTTTCTAACCCCTTGGAAACCCACACCCTATGCCTCCATATCCGCGCTTGCATTTACGTTTTTTGGAGATGGGTGCCGATGCCGGCGCCGTGAGAGCAATGATGACAATGTCGCGATACTAAGGTTTGAGTACAAATGTCCCGAACTAAACCTTTGTTATGACAATGGACGTTGTGAGACGATCATACATGCAATGCCAATTCAGTATGAGGAATGTTTTCCGTAGATGTTGGACAGCTCAGTACACGGGTCTTTCTCCTCTTTGAGAGCCTTCTAGATTGTTCGGAAATGTCCTGATTCAAACTAACCGTGGTGTGTACCCCATTTTGTCGACGCCATTGTGCAAGACAACTGCAGCATAATGCATTCAGTGTCTGTGCTGTTGTCTGCCTCCTGGTCGCTGTCGCTGTCATCACTGTTGTTGCCCCGCTACTGTCGCTGCTGCTGGAGACGGGTTCAACGTCATTGTCCCTGTCGCTGTCAGTGCGATTTTCACATGCAGCATTCGTGCTGCCGGGGGTGGCATCGATGCGGAGAGCACCTGTGCAAAGACAGGTGACGGGGGCACGGGGCATCGGTGGGACAATTGGCGCCATCCACCTTCCCCTTGCCTTTCTCGGCGCAGGTGGAAGTGCGACGAACAGGCTTGTCCGAAGAGGAGGATGGGGATGTAGACGTGGCTGCTTTGTTGTCCAAGGAACACCCAATGCCATCGTCCAGGTGACGCTGGCCAACGAGGATCGGCTTCTCATACATCACTAGTGGCATGTTGGACGGAATGGTCAGCGGCGATGCGATAGTCTTGGCCTCACTGTTGTAGGTTGACATGACATTGCACGCAACCTGCGGTGCATCAATCACATTGGAAGATGTAAGGACATGCACCTCCCACCATGGCCTCAATGTCGTAAGTTGACATGAAATTGCACGCAGCCTGCGGTGCATTGGTCGCATCGGGATGTGGGATGCAGGCATGTCAGGAGGAGGACGACCAACGGTCCTTTGGATGTTCAAATATTTGTGAAGATTGCGATTCGACACGTGCACACCCATAGCCAGCAATCCGGACATCGCGAAACGAGCAACAACAGATTTTGTGCAGCTCCACGACCTCTGGACGTCCAGTCGTAGTTATTGTTGACCGCAAACTGAGTTGAACTGGTTTGACATCGATTTCTTTTGGAACACACCTTTTTGTTCAGCAAATGTCTAAACACCACCCAAAAAACCTTTTCACTGAAACCCGTGTACGAAACTATGGAACAGTTAATTGAATCTTTTGAAAAGATTGAAATTCAACATCAGTAGGGTGTTAGGAAGGCTGTACAGAACAGGCGGTGCTGGTGGACAGTGAGATGGTATGGTGTTGAATGCGCTGGTGTAGTCAGCAGTAGCTGACTGTCACGGTGACTGCTCTCCTCCGCAAGTACCCATATCCACCGCTGAATCTGACCAGTTTCTCACATGTCAAGGCGCTTGACGAAGGCAAAAAAGAAATAAAGTGAAATGTAGTTTCATCGCAGTTTACCAGGTGGGTTCAAATGATGGGCAAATGAGAGGAGAATTCTGGCTTGTCATTGGTCAGGAAACATGTTTTGCATCTGGAGGGCCTTCCAGAAAAGAAGTCACTCGAAGCTACTCGATGTGGGGAGATAGCCATGTGCCAGACTTAAACCCCTCTGCTGCAAACCTGCTAGTCTTCTCAAGGGGTGAATACAGAGAGAAAGCAAAGGTCTCATCCAATAGTTTTGGTTCCTCTGTCTTCTGACATGTTGACACAGCAGCACTTTAAGATTGTTTTGGAAGCAATGGGGCATTTCCCTTCTCCTCAGATTTCACCTACGAGTACTTTGTTCACAGTGAGTCACAAAGAGTGGTGGAGGAAGGAATGGGGCATGCCAGAGCTGATGCTAGGAGGCACCATCAGTTTCGCCTGCATCTGAACTAGAGCAGAAGTTACCATCTGTTGCTGATAATCCACAAAGGAAACTTTTGGGACACGCCCAAAACTTCTTCGCAATGGCAGGACAACGGTCATCGCCAGACCTCGAGATTGGATTCTGTATCCACCAGTTTTGCCAGACCCATACGGCAGGATGCCGTTGCCCCTTAGAACCACTTAACAGGGTTCCAGACCCCAGGCATCCATGAACACATACACACCTAAAAAGAGGCATCTAGGAAGTAGAGTGATCATTGGATGAGCATTACAGGTACCAAGTCAAGTATACCCTGACTTCTGCAGAGGTCCACCTCTATGCAACAAACACCTCATGGTAATGGTGGGACAGAGTATTTGTGTGACCAGGGCAGGACCCTGATGTGAGACTAGGCTGGTGCGAGGCAAAACAAGACATTGCTTCACGCATGCTTGTCTCTTGCCTTCTCCAAGACCATGTCTTGTTTCATCAATTTGAAACTTTGCTCTGAATTTGATTCCGGAATGTCCCAAACTGCATCGCACATGACCTATCTTTCCCACATCGCTTCCTTAATTGAATGTTTCACTCCTTTGCATGACCGCTTCACTCATGCGCTAGCGTGGCTGTTGGTTGCATGAACAACTAGAAATGATGTTGCGCTAGTCTGGACAAGACTGTTTTCTACCGTCTCACACACTTTGCACATGAGCAGTGTTGGCTGCTCGGCTGTTAGACGGGAAACTTGCACTTGAAAGTTAGCACTAGAATTGCAGTTGGAAGTGAGTAATGACGTAGTAGATAGAATCAACAAGATGTGGAGTGAGACCCCTTCCACACTAACCAAGACCTTCACATTTGTGAGGCTTGTTACTCACTCTACCAGCCAAGTCGGAAAAATCACTATTTTCTAGTCAGATGGGTTTTCTCGGTGAGCCCTGCTAGAGGATTGACAGCCCAATCCCGAGCGTCGTCCGTTATTCTTGAAAACAAGACCAAAACAAAACATGCATGCTGCCAACACAGTCGTGCAATCAGAATCAGCTAGGCCTTTTGGCTGTCTAAACCTGGGCAAACACTATGCTCATTAGAAGAGCCGCCTATGACTGTAGGTGGCATGAGTGACGTTCGATATTGCCGATGGAGCTGGGTGCGCACTTCTACCAAGTGGGAGACTCCACACAAGGAGAGAGAAGCCACGTCCCTCAAAATGGTGTAATGTCCCCTCCATTGCTCAGCGCCTGCCTTCATCAACGTCCCAGTCACACATTTGCACAAGCATATACGCCAGCCGAGAGGTCACAACATAGGTTAGTGGGACAGTATACATACAGTGTCACAACACATTTAACGTACTTGGATGAACATTGCACTTTATTCTTTAAACATATCACTTACTTGTATGAGCATTTCACTTACATTTCTATGAGATTTTTCTTACTTGCATGAATGTTTCACTCTCTTGCATGATAACTTCAATTACTCGCCTGAATATGTCACTCACTTGCACAATACTGGTAGTTGGTTTGCTAACAAGTGCTTCTGATGACGGTACCCATAGACTGAACGGAACAAAATCATTGTCTCCCACATTGGCATCCTTATGGAGGCTCTTCATTGCCACCCTTGTATCCCCTACAATCGTGGTATGGAGCACGACTCCTGGTGCTCAATCTCGGAAACCATCCATGATTCTTTCCAAGCAAGTGTACTGCAGAACAGGATACTAGTAACTATACGGAATAAGTAGCATTGTCATTTCATTCCCAAAGGCCCCTGGTTCTGTCAGATTCATAGGTACAATTGTGCCTGGCAGGACACGCATACTGCTCAATTCTAATCGACATCCATATGTTATTTGGGAAGACTGGAACTTTCAAATAAATTACTCCAAACTCCATACAACACAATCAACACAATTCTCGTTCATTCATTTGCAAACACTCTCCACCGCATTGAGTCACTGGGCATGGTCCTGGCACTCCATCTTGACAGCCATCCATGAAGTTTTCTGGTGGAGGCCACCACCAATCAAGGTGCACCATTCAGTTTACAGCTTTTCAGCTCATTCCAAACATCGTAAATTCGTTTGAGTCAGCTGGTGCGGTTATGGCACTTTGAGGGCTACACAATGCAATTAACTACTTGTTGATCGGTTACCAAACACCCAGATCTGTTGAGCCAACGAGCATGGTCATGGTCCGGGCTAGGCCTCTCAATGCTCAATCTCAGCAACTGTCCACAGTATTTCCTGGGAACATCACACAATGCTGCTGCTTATGCATCGAGCAATGCAGTGTTAGAATTTGGAGAGCCGGAGTTGAGGAGTCACCTGGGAGGTGATGCCGATGGCACATGTACCCCACAATGCTGTTGCTGATGCTTTGGGTGATGTAGTACTGGCAATAATGTCAGCAAAGAGCTGTGACACACAAGAATTGTGGGAAGACAGGGATGTCCAGCCTTGGAGACAGGAGTGATGCGCCGATGTCAATACAGCCACAATACCGCCGCCGATACCTCGGCCAGCGTGGTGACAGAGCTGCTATCAGGGCAAGATCATGCTATGCCATAAATACACAGGGGTGCAGAGATTCGCAGCCAACGATTAGGTCAGAAAGATGCTGGTGGCTTGGAAGTTTCCACCACTACAGCTGAAAACTCAGCGGAACAACTACAGGAGGGTGGAAGGAGATTTGAGGCCGGCAGAGTTGGAAGGCTGTCGCTGAGTGGTGGCAGGGCCCACATGTCCCAGGTCTTGGAAATGCGAGGACGGAGTTTCATCCCACAGGATCTAATACCGGAGTTTACTATGTTAAGTACTGATACCATGGGTGTCACTCATCAGGCAAGCAGGGTTATGGGGAGGGTCCCACGTGGGGTGCGCTATGGTAGTAGAGGAGACCAATATTCATTTCTCAAGAGTTTAGAAAGCAACAAGAGAGAGTAGGTGGAGTTAGAGAGAAAGAATCAATGAGCGGGGTTGTCAACCATGTAAGAAGCGCTGACCTCGTGCCGCCACCCGGCAGTCGAGCCTGACCTCTTGGCATGAAGCCAAGGGCGGCTACTCACCATGACACAGAACCAACCTGGTCAGGTGGCTTCCGAAGGATCATTACTCCTCTTGCCAAAGAAATTAATTCTCCACATCTACACATAGGTTTGGAGATAGCACTGGCATCCTAAAGTGTCTAAGGGCCAGATCTCCCATGAGCACCAGTCATCAAGGAGAAAACATCAGGTGGGTGAGGGCCATTTCTTGGGAAACTGCAATTGCTGGTAGAGTGGGAGGGATATTTCACGCATGTCTCCAATCACGTGAAAGGAGACCCAGAACAGTCACCTACTTAATCTCTTTTACACGGTGTGGTAGGAAAAAGTATGTGGAGCAAGACAAGAGGTCATTACAGGTGTGATGGATCACAACTTTACTTCAAACATCAATAGGTCTTAGACGCTCGGGTTGAGTGACGTGTGCTACCCTGCAACGTGAATGGTTTCTTTGAGAAACTCTGTTGAAAATTTGGGGGGATTCAAGATTGTATAGTTGCAACTTTGTAAGATTTTGGCACCGTCAAGAAGTCTACTGAAAAGCATCAAAATGTCGATGCAGTTTGTGAAACTCGAAGGACGGAACACCACAGGTTTGGGAAGGTGGCCAAAATGTCATCGGCCAGACGGCAGAGAAATGCTGAGGTAAACACTAGATGGGCCACAAATGCAATGATGAGAATTCCCACTCACGGAGTTTAGGTCTGGGACGTAACAAATTCTCCAGTTTTAGCCATGACACCTCAACGCATTAGCAGATGTAGGCGAGTGATGCCTGTAGTAGCCGTCGGTCAGAAGATCGATGTATTTGAGGTTGTCGTAGGGATCCAAGCTATTGTATGCAGCATCGTAGCCATGTGACTTGAGGAGATACTCAGTAATTTTACAATAGCCTCAATGTCCGAGGATGTCCTTGATCACGTACTCCACATCTCTTTCCACTTGAATTGGAGGCAAAGGAGCAACACCTCTGCCAAGGATTCTCCTGTTGGGGTCTTTATAGTTCTTGAGTTTCCTGATATTGGAATACTGGATGCATTGCCATTGTGTTGGGTAGGCAAAGTCGAGCCACGACAGGAGTTTACACTCGCTTAATATAAAATGGTCCCAACCATCGAGGTATGATCTTTGTGAAGTCCATTCCATGCTGCTTGATGTTTATCAATCTAAGTAGAACGTGATCTCTAGTGTTGAACATGTCGTTGCTGTGAGGTCTGTCTGTTGCTTGCTTCATTGCCGATTTTGTCTTTGCAAGTGTCTGGTGTGTTTCATCCCAGATGTTGGAAAACTCATGACGATGGATGTCAATGGCAGGATTGTTTCTCTGGCCTTGTATTCCTGTCAGTGTGGCAGGAAGTTTTCCGCATGCAAGATCGGCGGTTGGTACTTTATCCGCCCAACAAGTTCCACGGGGCTTGCATGAGGTACGGATAACATCTTAAAGTGTCTGATTGGTCCACTCAGTTTGCACGTTGGTTTGAGGATGGAACCTTTTTGGTAGCAAGATGCAACTGTCATAATGGGTCATTAGTTTGCGCCAAAAATTGCTAATGAAGCAGCCTTCTATATCACTGATGATGGTACACAATACTCTGTACAGTCGTATGATTTTTTTTAGAAATAGCCACACTGTTCCTTTTGCGGTGATGATGGTTGTTGTCAGGATAAAGCAAAACATTTATAATGATTTTTCCACTACCAAGATCCTCCTGGATGGCGTCATACCCTTCCGGGATAGCCTGCCATCCTATTACAAAGTCCATGCTGATGTCGACCCACAACTTCGTTGGAACAAGGAGAGGTTGGAGCACACCCCGTTTCTCACTGGTGCAATGAGAAATTCGCCTCTGACAATTCTTGCATGATTTACAAATGCTAGATTCTTGAGCGTAATGTCCTTGTTGAAGTATCCACCTAAGTTGGTGTCATGGCACTCCTCCAGAAGCAGCCTTTGTAGCACCTCGATTGGCAATAAAGTGACTTGGTGAGTACATCATCATTGCCAATGGGGGTCCATAGCTTTGCCTTTTTGTAACCATGTAACTCCTCATAACCCTACTCAAACAGTCTACGAGGTATGGGTCTAGTTAAATGAGAAATATACTGATCTTGGCCATCAAGTCTGGTCACCGAATTAGAGCGTCCTATGGATTTGTTTTTCAAGGTTGGTATTCGATGTCGCAATCGAATTTTGACTCAAGGAGATACATCCGTCAAGTTTGTTGATGGCTCAGATTTGGCTGAGTCTTAAGATATTTGAGTACGTGGTAATCGGTACGGATAACATGTTGTTGGCATTCTAGATAGCACCGTCATGTTTCAAGCGCATGTACAATTGTGTACCTTTCTTGACATACACGTGATTGGTTTTTCTCCATCACCATTGTCTTGGAGGAGAACGGCTCTGATTGCTTGATCAGATATGTCCGCGGTCATGATATAGTCCACCGCTGGATCTATCAATTACAAGGCTGACGCTGAGGTCACATCACTTCTTGAAGAGTTAAACTCTTCCTGTTCACTGTATCGCCAATTCCACTCGAGAGTTTTACAAGTGCGATCTGAGAGAGATGCTGAAACTTGGATACATTCCTTCACAAAACAACGGTAGTAGATGCGAAAGTCTAAAAACAGTTGGAAGGCCCGAATGTTGGTTGGCATCGGCCAGTCAAAGGTACTCCATTTTCTTCAAGTCCATGGCAATTCACCCGCCGTGGTGTTGTGGCTCAAAACCTCGATGGAACAATGAAAAGAAGTCATTTTTCAAGATTTCTCTCTCTCTCTCTCTCTCTCTCTCTCTCCC
>SZWC01001506.1:212204-224548 GCA_023375785.1 Penium margaritaceum
CTCTCTCTCTCTCTCTCTCTCTCTCTCTCTCTCTCTCTCTCTCTCTCTCTCTCTCTCGCTCTAAAATCTGAATAAATCTCTGGGGATGTCCATTGTGCTTCTCCCGGATGCGACTGAATACCATGATGTCATCAAGATTTATGACAACGAAGTCATCAAGGAACGGAAAAAAAAAATGTTGTTCATTTCTGCCATGTTGCATGGGTGTTTGCAAGTCTGAAAAACAAGACCGTAATGTCAGAGTGCTCACATCTGATACGGAAAGCCATGTTTTATATCCTCAGTAGATGTGCGGATCTGATGATACCCGCTGCATAGGTAGAATTTGGTGAAAATCTTTGTCCCCAAATTTTGTGAAAACTTAATCTGCTCATGGATGGTGCAACATTTTTTAGTAATGATTTCATTCAATATCCTGCAATCCATGCATATGCGCATCTCACGGGTTTCTCTTTTTAGAAAAAGTACAGGTGCGACGTGGATGGCCTAATGAACCACATAGCAAACATCACATCCCGCTCGTTTTTTAGTTTATTCAGCTCGTGATTGCTCATCCAATAGGTTCCTTTGATAAAAGGTTGGTTTCTCAGCTTCAGGTACATTTGGTGATCAATGATACAAAGGTAATTCTTGAGGTATTTTCCCACAAGAAACCCCTTCAATCTCCCCAACGAGGGACGCAAACTCCTTCTTAGTGGCTGTAAACTTGTTAGGTGTTGAGGCCGATGAGGTTGGCGTTGTCATACCTAGTGTCTTGATCTCCTCTGCTTCCCCAAATTCCACATGCACCAGCTAGCCAAACAATACCTGTATGAAAGGTACTGTTTTTCCACGTCCAGCAACATCGGCTGTGTGTGTCATTTTGCAATTGTTACAGCTTCCTCTGTTCTTTCCTCCTCTACTGCTCCTCAGAATCCCCACTAAGTGGACCGGTCAATTCGAGGCAGGTTTCCTTTCTTGCCATTGATGCTGACGTAGACTAATCCGCTAATTCAACCTACATGTGAATTTTGTCGGTATAAAAAACATTTTTTGGGGATGATTTTGTGGTCGCTCATTGGACAAACACTCCAGACCAATATGTCGTACAGACATTCAATTTGGAGTCAGAGCAGTTTGTGAAGTCATGGACCTGCATTCATCCATCAATGGGTTTTTTTTCAAACAACCTTGGTTTGGTGTGAAAACCCAGCTTTCCCACGAAACTATTCGGGGCTCCAAGTCTAGTAGCTCCAGTACCATTATGTGACCCTTACACTCTCTTGGTTGTTCTTGTAGCTGTATCACCGGTTGGTCTTCCTCGTATGCCTCTTCTATCTTTGTAATCTCAGAAATCCTTGTCTAAGACAATGCGAGACGTTCAGATGGATGATTGGTCAGTGTAGATTTTTCCGACTGGACATGAGATTTTGCATCTATTCTTGCCCTTTCCTGACTCTTCATTTATTCTTTGGATTCCCCCCTCATTTTGGCCTGTTTCTGTCACTTCCAACAGTCACACGAGATGTTTCCTGACTTCTCGCAAGCCCAGTACATCTGCTGATCGTGTTGATTGACGGTATCAATCTCTGTTCAGGAAGTGGTTTTTGCCAATTACAAATTTCTCCCGCTATAATGTGGATTGTGGCTTTGGGGTTGCCAGTCGTTAGATTCTTGCATCCAAGCATTGTAGTCGGAACTGTAGATACAACTAGCTACTGCGATGATTTGTGGAAGATCGTGCGTCTGGCAATTGCTCACCTGATGTCAAGCTTGAGGTTGTTCCTGCACAGAGTTCTTTGAGGGCCAGGTGATTGCCTGTGATAGTTTCTTGGAAACTTTGTGCATAATCCGCCATGCTGGATTACTGATGTATGTGTTGAAGCTTGTACCATGCTCAGACTTCTTTTTCTTTCCCGAGTGTGTGAGTATGGCACGTATGAAGTCCATCCAAAGTTTTTGGTGCATTGTGCCACACCGGATTGATCTGCTCAAGAGGTATGATGCATGCGTTCAATCATGTGAGAGCAGTCAGCTGGGTCTTTGATCCATATGTTTTTGTCTCCTGCTACTGTTGGATGGTCTATAGATTAGACCAAAAACTCAAAGTTGTGCCATGCTAAAAGAGAGGCTGCAAAGTCATTTTTCTCTCTGTTGCTTTTGACCCAAACAGTGGTGAAGTACACTTCCAAAATCATCAGCCACATTTGAACCGTCAAACCCTTTGGATTTCAAATTTACGAATGCCTCAGGAAGTGCCGGTTGAATTTGATGCTCTCTCCAGAGTTGAATTCTTTCCTCCGTGAGTATTTCTTTTCTTGCGCACATATCCAAAGATCCTCCATTGCTGTGTTGAGTTGTTGGAGAAATTGGGTGTTGAGGCTCTCGAGTCCCGATGATTTTTGGTACAGGTCTTCATTGAAAAGAGCCTGTCGATCAATGCCTCTGATCGTGCCAGGTGTCATCCTGGCAGACAACAGTGGAGCCAAAGGGTTCATGAGACCCGAGGGATCTGTCACCGGATTGGCCGTTGGGCTCATCAATGTTGTGCAATTCACCTCAATGTTGTCATTACAGCCGGGTTTGCATGGAGTGTCGTTGATTGAGTGCTATTGATCCTCCATTGCCAGAGTTTTCTCAGGCTACTGTTTCCCGTCTCTGGGTCCACTCGCTCCTATACCATCATCGTTGCAAAGTATACAAACTCCTAGAAAGTGGAGATGTGTTGAAGACTGGTGCAAAGATCTTGTCTTATAGTTAATACGTTGGCGACTCCTCCAGCGTTGCCACATTCTGATTCCAGGTGTTATGCTCAGCAGAATATGGATGGTTTGAGCATGAGGTATGGAGCAGAAGACAATGTGAGGAATTGTGAACATAGGATGATTTGTACTTAGGATTAAGTGTGTTTACATGACAAGTTTCAGATATGATGATTGCAGATGTGAAATAGCACAAAACACAATGAGGCATATGTTGGGTCTTGGACACTCGGGTCGAGCGATGCATGCGATGTCCCGTTGCAAGTGGTTGCGTTGAGAAAATCCTTTGAGATGTTGGGGAGTTTGAAGAGTATTGGGGCACCAGTTTATGGAATTTGCGTGCCATCAAGAAGGTGGCAGAGCCGTATTGAAACGTCAATGCGGTTCGTAACACTTCTGTCGACCATTCTAGAAAATGGTTGAATGTGTCAGAGTCTTTGAGAAAAGAACACCAAAGGACTGGGAAGGTGGCCAAAATGTCACGGTGAACACAAAACTTCGTGATAGAAAAACCACTCATGGATTTTAGGGAATGGTGTACGTCTGGGTTGCATCATTTTGTGTGCTTGAGATAAGCAAAGCGTGTGATGTCGTGATTGGGTGCTTTGAGAGTCCACCAAACATCGACAGGTTTTGAGAACATAAGGTACTTCATTGTAAATGTCCAGCATTGCCAAAAGTCGATCAAACAGTATCAGATGATCGATAAAGTTGGTGATAGATTTTTCAACGTCTCTGAATTGTGGTCGAGCCTGTTAAAACCTTTTCAAAGGCAAAACAGGAGGTCAGACAAGTTGGCCAATGAACATAATGACGAAGATGCAGATGTGCATAGCGTAGGAACTTGTGTATGCCATAGACATAACAGTTTTCCCCATTTTGTCCCTGTGTGTGGCAAGATGTAGGTCAATGCCGGCTAAAATAGTCACCAGTCTTTTGATTGGTGTCTTGCAAGATGTCACAGCCCTTGGAGCATGTACTCCAATTCACCCTGCCACGGGACAAGAAATGTTCTTTCTTTTTCGTACTTTTGGTGCCCAAGATTTTCTTCAACCTCCTGCTTCGTACGCTTGCCTGCTTCCACAGATAGTGGCAGAAGTGTGTCACTGCCACAGAAGTTTTCGCTTGTGTCCATGTAGAGTTTGAGGCTGCTTATGTGGAATCCTGGGAGGATAGCCATTGTATGAGGTACACAAAGCTTGGAAATGAAATGTATCTGCATCACCTTAATGAAGAACGGCCCCAACCACTTAGATTTGAGCTTGCTATAACCCCCTTTTCTTATCCTGAAGTTCACCAAAACAAAAAGAACGTGATCTTTGACATAAAACTCAGCGTCTATCTGATGCTTGTCAACAAGTTTCTTGAGTATTGCTTGAGTCTGTGTGAGCGTATGATGTGTCTCATCCTTCATGCTTCAAATGTCTTGCCAATGGATGCTGACTTCTGGTACATTGCTTTAAGTCTGTAAACCTGCCAGAGTTGTATGTAGTTTGTCCTAACCTGTCAAAAGGTGTTTTCCTTGTTGCTGCAAAGGTGGCGGAGTTGTATGCGAGTTTTGCGGTTGGTAGCTTAACCGCGACGTCAGTGCCACGCGGCTCACAAAAAGTGTACAGCAATTGTTTGAGTGTCTGATTGATTCAATTTTTCTGTCCATCAGTCTGAGGATGAAATGCTGGTGTTATCTGGATTTGACTGATGTTGCGAATGATTAGCTCATGCCAAACTCTGCTGATAAACTTTCCATCTCTCTCTGTGTACTGCCAGATATGCAACGTGGCTTAAACAGGTCCTGGCCTGTGGGCAGAGGATGGGATGGGTTGTGGGTTACAGATCATTGACCACCGTAATTTTGGCCCAATCGGCAAAGATTTTCATCTGTTCGCTAAACTATCACTGAGGACGTAGAGTAGTTGGAGGTTACGATTAAGGAACAACCTTGCTGTTTCCTCCATGGTGACCATTGTTTTAGACACAATGAAGTATGGGATTTACAAAAACTGGTCAACTATCAAAAACCCTGCATCAAACCCCTCTGGTGTGTTGGGAAAACAAATCTCAAAATCTATCAAGATGTCCAATCACGACTCTTTTGACACCGGTAGTAACTGAAGCAAACAAAGGGGTTTTGTTAGTCTCGACTTATGGCGTTCACACGTCGCACATTTTGCAATGTTTTGTAAATTCAGATTGCATCTTTTCCCACCAATAGTGCTTTGGGGGTTTTCTTAGTGTGTTTTCCTCACTATAGTGTGTACCTTGACCTGTATCATAGCACTCCAACAGCACCTATCGTAATTCTTTGTTTGATGGTAGGATAACCTGGTGAGTGAATCATTGTTGTCAATAGGGTTTGACAAACCAAAACCTTTTTTTGGTCATACCTGTGGAACTCCTCGTCACCTTTTGCAAACAGCCTCACAAGTTACAGGTTTTGTTCGATGTGTAATGTGCTAATCTGAGCCATCAATTTTGGTTTTCAACTGAAAGTGTTCTCTGGAATTATTTCCGAGGTTGGTACTTACTATTGTATTCAAGTTTTGACTTTTGAAACTCCATCCATGAAGTTCATTGATGGCTCACACTTGGCCGAGAAGTGAGGTTTCTTTGGGTGTGGTTATCAATGGGGACAAAACATCATCGCCATTCCCAATGGCTTCACCATGTATTAAATGCTTGCATGACCCAGCTCTGGCCTGCGTATACTTCTTAAAACTTATGCAACCTGTTGCTCTCCGCCACCATTGCTTTGGAGGGGAATGGCTCCAAGTATTCCATTGGACAAGTCGATAGCCATGTGGCAGTCCACCATTGGATCTTTCAATCATATGCCTAGCATTGAGGTCAAAGAATTTCTCAAAATTCTGGATGCTTCTTGTTAGTTCTCATTCCAGCTTCACTAAGTGCTTTTATGGGGTAGATTGAAGAGAGGCGCTATGACTCTGGAGCAATCCTGTATTAATTGACAACAGTAGTTACAAAACTCCAAAAATGGGATGTCTTGGACGATGGCCGTAGTCATCCAATGAGCAATTGCCTCCACATTTTTTGGACCCATGACCATCCATCCACCACTGATGATGTTATCCAAAACCTTGATCAAACAGGATCAAAGTCACACTTGGAGAGTTTTCTGAAAAACTTCTCTTTTTGTAAGTCTTTGAGGTCTTTTTGGAGGGGCCCATTGTGTTTGCCCGGCGTGCGTCTGTACACCAGGATACCGCCAAGGTAGAAAACAATAAAATCAATGACGTACAGCCAAAACATGTTGTCTATTACTTACATAAATTTTATAAAAAAATTAGTGAGTCCGAGCAATTTGAATGTGAACTCCAAGTGCTGGTATTGGTTACAAAATCCCGTCTTCTCAATGTCGTTGTAAGATATGCGGTTCTAGTGACAGCCACATTGAAGATTGATTCTCAGAAAAGAATCACGCTCTTTGGAGTTGGTAAATAAGCCCATCTTCTCTTCATTTTGATGTCGTTCAACGCTCCTTGGTCCAAGAACATTTACATTTCATTGGTGGAAATGGATTTTAGGAAAGCTACTGAGGGTAAAGAGGATGGGGTGGATGGGTAGATAAACCCTACTTGAGCATCTCATCCAGATAGTATTTCATATTAGTCAGCTTGCAGGTGCCCGTCTGATAGATCCCTTTGATCCTCGATCTGATTTCCAGCTTTGTATTAATCCGGTGGTCAACATTGCATTGCAGAGGTAACTCTTTGGAAAGCTTGTCTGGAAAACCCCTAAAAATCCTCAATGTTTGGTGTTTACTCTTCTAGTACATCTGGAACTTTGACAATTTTCAGGTCAATGAAGTCCTCGAGTCCGCTCAGTCACCTGCCACAAAAGCTTCCTGGATTCCACATGGAACAGCCATGCTCGAGCTCCAGCAGAAAGGTTTTTTGGTCATGTTGAGCAGGATAGGTACAGTGAATCATCAAATTGTGGCTTCTGTAACTTCCAGTGATGCTTCCTCCTTTGCTTTTACTTATAACGGCTCAATTGTTGTGGGTCACTCAATTATTGACATATTGTTTTCTGCAGTTGATGCTGATGTAGACTATACCACCAATCAACTTGTGGACTGTAGTGGTACATGGAATCTTGCCCTGATTTGGAATCAAAGTGGTTTGCAACATCTACAAATCTGTAGTGTTTTGTTGAAAGTCCCTGGTTCAGTCTTCATACCCAAGTTCAGAAGCATCTCATTTCTAGTTTAGCTGTGAGAGGTCCCTTCTTCTAGTATTGCTTGTACCAAATTGCAACTTTTGCAACCCCTCGATTGTACGAGTATTAGTACCACCGGTTGTTTTCCCTTGTATTTCTTTTCAGAATTTATGATCTCAAGAACCCTCATTAGCAGTGTTGTAACTTATTCAGTTTGGCGATGAGTCCGTGCAGTTTTTTTTTTTACTGGTCAGGAGCTTTGTTGTTTACTCCCGCCCTCTTCCATTTCCTGACTTCTCAGAAATTTGTTGTGACTCCCCCCTTCTTGTAGGCCTCCTACGGCCTCTTCCAAGAAACTTCAAAATCATCATCAGGCAAAATTTTCCACATTGGCATAGCAACGGTGGAAACTACTATCAAAACATCATGAAAAAATCCACCAAGCAACCTTTTTCTTGGTACCGCGGCTAAACACTACTTGCAACATGGAGCCAAATTGTGCCTCATCAATGTGGAACCTAGTGAGAGGATCGAGAAAGCAGCAGCTGACTCATCAAATCTAGTCGAGACTCACATGTTTGGCTCAACAAAGTTCATGAAGGCACCTCGGAAGTTTACCTTGCTTGTTGAAGCATCTTGTAGGAGTTTTTCCTGAAAAGGTGCATCTAATCTCCTAAGGTACCTTCTCAGAGATATGTCAATCATCAAATCCACACGAGCTCATGCAGTTGAAGTGACAAATGGATGAGGTAAACATAATAAGCCATTGACCCCTTCCCGTGCTAACTTTGTTGAAACCTAATCTGTCAATCCTACTCTTTTTTTTTTAATTTAAACTGCGTTGACCCCATCACCATTAAGCCTGAATCCATCAGGCCTGTCTCCTTCAAGTTGTGATCTGTGAAGCCTGAATTTCTACAAAATTTGAATTCTAGAACACTTTTTACTACATCTACAGACAATGACAATGAGAAGACAGAGTTCAACTTGCATTTCAGGAATTTTAAGGTCATGGTCATGCCATGTGATCTCGCAAATGCTCCTGCGACTTAGAAGGAAGTGATGAACAATACATTCTTCCTTTTTCTTGGTGACTTTATCATCAGGTATCTCAACAATATCCATGATGACAGCCGCACCTTGGAGGAGCGAAATGGAAATCTTCCATAAAGATTCAAGGTCGTCCAGAGACAAATTTCATGAAAGACTCTCCAAAGTGTTTCTTTTTGTCACCGTTCAGTCAAATTTTTCCCAACATTGGCAGTCAAAGGATCACAATGGATGAAAATGGTGGCAAATGTTGCTCATTGACCACCGATGACAAATTCTCAAGACGTCTTGATGTTTTAAGGCTTCTGGAATTAGTAAAATTGGTTCAAAGAAGTATACAAGAACGCAATAGTGCCTATGTATGACCTCATTTAAAAACAGATTGAGTGGTTTCATGGAGAAATTGAACAAGAATCATTCATAAATTAGAAACCAACTACGTTATGGCTACCGACACGTGTCCTTTGAGCCGTTTTCTATAAGGAAATGGTGGTGAGGAGCAGTAGAAAGCATAGATATTGCAAAAAACTCAAAGGCTAGAGGTAAAATGTGTGGTGTAAAAAGCTCCACAATTTGGACTACCAGGGACATTGAACCAAATTGACCAGCACACCCTGAAAAATCTTGAAAAATCCAAAAAAGGGATGGAGTTCCTTGAGTCAATATTCGACTACAAAACCAAGAAAACCAAATCCGGTGGATGCTCTATGTGGACGACCTGACTGGATGGCCAAGATCAACACTCTGTAAATTAAGTGAGACCCAGAGATTCAGGTTATCTTGACATGTGATTTTAAGACATAGATTAGCGGCCGTGAAGGAAAATGTTCCATATAGCAGCATCAATCCAGTCACCAAGTCGTCGTACAACGGAGTAATCAGCTGTAAATGACAGTACTTGAGGAGTACCACGATACCGGTACAGGTGCATACTGCACCAAGAACAAGACCCTAAAAAACTTTCTCAGTACTTTCAGTGGAATAAGATGTGAAACGAATCTGGAAAACACTACAATTCACGAAATGTTTCCAAAGGAAGAAGTCCATGTGGGCAAGAACCCTAGGTTTTCTTCAACCTATCTTGGTGCTGAATGAGTCATGGCTGTACATCTCCATGGGATTTAAAACATGGTTGAATCTACACTCATAATTGTTCACTTCTTCTTCAAATTAGCACACTTCATCCTGAAGACCACCATCATCTCTGTAGAGGGAACACTGTGACTGTGTCTCAAAAGTATCATTTGACTACACAAAATCTGTCACTTCATCACTAGTATCAGAGACCGGAAGTTTGAAAGTTGTATCAGGATGGAAATCATGTACATCTATGGCACTCAGATCTACTGATCAATAGCCTAACATCCTCAAACTGATGGTCAGATGGAGAGGATCAATCAGACACTCAAGAAATTTTTATGTACGCTAAGCACGTCACATGGCTCTCTCTCAGTAGTCAAGCAACCAACTGCCAATCTTGCATACAGCTCCAATCCCATCTGCAACAATTGTTTTTAATCTTTTCCTTTTGCTTTATTGCAAACTTCTGAAGACTCTGGTTTTGGTACAAACTTTGAGCAGCATTTGACCCTTTTGATAGCCAGTGGCAATGCTTCCGCAACATTGACAACAAGACATTTTAGAGTATGTGAAGACCGTGGTGATTATGAAACAGGCAGTGGAAAGTTATCATGCAGGCATGAAACTTCAGCTCAGTAAATGTATCCTACTTTTCAGCACGAGTTTCAATTTGTGAAGGAACAATACATTCAATCTGAAGCCCTACCTAATCCACGCATTTATGATCGAAGAAACTGCATCTTCACCCATCTAGGTTTCCACAAAGAAGGCACAATCCTTATCCTATGCAATGCAACTTATGGCTCAATGATTTTTCACAAAACACCCCCAATTTTGTTAAGTTAATAGGTAAGGTTGTGGCACGGAGCGCGTCTCCTATGATTAGTTTCAGAAACAAGTCCATGTAATTTCCCTGCTGAGTGTGCTTTTGAATAGGATACTCCTAACACTACATGAAGCACTTTTGGCTCGTTGATTCATTTCCAAACACCCTCAAATCCTTCACGTTGTCGGGCATGGTCATAGCACGGAGCACGGCTCTTGATGCTCAATGTTGGTAGCTGTCCTTAAGTTTGTTTCTTAGGCAAGTGCATCATCAAATAGGTCATTTTTAACATTACATCATGGAAAGCATTGCTCATCAAATCATTCCAAAACACCATCATTTGAATTGAGTTGATGGGTGCTGTCGTGGCTCAGAGCACAATTCCCAATGCTCAATCGTTGCAGCTATCCATGTTTTCCCAATTAAGTAAATCATTGGATACACCGATCCTAACCTTCTGCCAGAAATGCACACTTGTGTTGTTTTGCATAATCTTGTACGTGTGAAGTGAAGAATTGCAGAATGCATTTTGGTCTAATGCCCCGCCTCTCAGTGTTGCCACGCATAAGTTTCTGACAGTTAGGACCACATTCCACAATGGTCAGAATATGTTTTTGCACAGAGTTCTTCTTTTAACGATGTCTGGCTTCTCAAACGCATTTCTTAAAAATGAGCCTCGATCTTGTTGAAACTTATCAATGGAGTTTGTAGAATAAATCAGTCATGACATGATGTTTGCGCTGAGCGCCCAAGATCACAAGCTAGGATGTGATGGAGAATAGGGGAGAGAGTAGAAGTAAAGAGCAAAAGCACGAGCCTAAAAAAGAGCATGTGCCATGGATTTTGGTGATTTTGGTACACAAATAAGTTGTGCTATAAAGAGAGCAACAAGATGTCGAGAGACAGGGGTAACAAAAGCAAGATCCCCCATGACCGGGTGGACTGCAAGCCTACCTGTGATTGTGGATCTCAAGACCATACCTCATGATGTATTTTCTCACAAGTTGGCTGCCAGAATAAAACCAACAGCATGCATTCTAGGAGGTCACACCTGGGCTAGCTAAATAATCCAAGCAAGCCCCCCCTTCCAGCACAAAACCGTTGAAGTACCATAAACCATAATCAGGCACAATGTGTGAACTAATGTAATCACGCAGACTGCCTTGCTGCTCAACTGTAGATCACACTGCACTTGCGCGTCAACAGTCCCTTCAACATGGTAACTCCTCATGTCCCTGGAGGGGGTATTGCCAGATGCCGTTGAGTCATTCACCTTCAGAGGTCATGCATGTGCAGCAGGTGCAGAGGTCATCATATGTCCAGGAATGACAGACAACACTCCTCCATGACCCACAGGCGACACATGTACAAGGCACAAAACGAGACGGAACGTAAAACAGTGATACATTGTACAGACGGATGGTTGCAGCACTTTCACCACAAGCATCACCAAGGCATATCCTGGAATTGCAGCAAGCCAACAGCATGTACAGCAGTCTTGAAGATGTTGCTGCTCATTGCCTTCGTGAGAAAGTTAGCACGCTGCTATGGAGTGTCCTCCCAGACAATTGGAACATCTCCTACCACAACAAGCTCATACGCAAAATGCTCAATGTTCAACATGCTTCGTGTTTGTGGGGTGCATGCCATCACGCTTGGTGATAGATTCTGTGCTTTGTTTGTCACAGCACAATATGATGCAATGGATGGGAACACAAAAGCATTCCAATGACCAACACGGCCAGACGCTCTTACATGTGCCTGTGCCACGTGCGACATATCCAGTACAAAAAAAGAAAACATAACCAATGGGCCCAAGAATGAAAAATGCGGTGCAAATAGATGTCATATGGTGGCTGGATCCTCAAGCCACCAGACACCCGAACAGTGGGAAGAGCACCATGAGTGGCGATGGTACCAACAGTGGGTAGGGACGGACAGGACTGACCACATGCAGCAAGATAACAGGGAAAGGTCATAGACTGCCAGTGCTTTATCCATGGCACATTCCCAGGCCAACAGCCTTGAACAGCCCCAGACGGTTCACCACAAAAAACAGACTCAAACTGACACACAAGACCTCTGGGCAGTGCATTTGCACCCTCACCTCCCTAATCGTTCAGGTGCAGGAGATGAGTGAGAGACTGCTCCAGCTGACGCTTGCCCTCGGCAGATGTGGGTGTGGCCGGCCGGGTGGAGACAGGAGGAGCGGCAGAAGATTGCGTAATCTTCTGCCGCCAGGTGGGTACCACGAATGCAGGATGTATGCCAAGGAAGGGGGTCCCCCTCGTTCCGGCTCCCAAACTCTTGAGTTCACACAATTTCTTCGTAAAACAAGCCTGACGTTCATGCCAGTCAGACTTCAGCTTGTTTTTTTGTGAAATGGCATGAAATCATCGTGTGCGGAGCACGTCAAGGGATATCATGCCATTGTGTTCTCTCTCTCTCTCTCTCTCTCTCTCTCTCTCTCC
>SZWC01001507.1:30509-41247 GCA_023375785.1 Penium margaritaceum
ATGACACGACGGCGAGTGGGGTCCCAGAAGCGCCAGGCCTTCGACCGCGGGGAGATGCCGATGAAGGCACACAAGCGACCCCGAGGGGAGACCTTGGACCCCTGCTGGTCCTCGGTGTACCACACGGAGGCCAGGGAACCCCAGACGCGAGCGAGGCGAAGATCAGCACGGTGGCCAAACCAAAGCTCGTACGGTGTAATATGGTCCGGAAGCGGACCATGCGGGAGGCGGTTCCAGACCCAGGTCATGTAGGAGAAACCCTCGAAGGCGAAGGACTCCGGGAGACCGCACTCAGACCGCATGGCGCGGACCGCATCCTCTATGGTGCGGTTCCAGCGCTCAGAGACACCATTCTGCTGTGGGGTGGCAGGAGCGGAGACCTGGTGAAAAATGCCGTGCTCAGCAAAGAAGGCGTCCATCTCACCGAGGAACTCGCCACCGCGATCGGATCGAAAGGTGTGTAGCGTGTGGCGAGACTGACGCTCAGCCATCACGAGCCAGAGCCGAACCGCAAGGGCGGCGTCGCTCTTCTGACGCAGACTGTAGACCCACCGCATGCGGGTGAAGTCATCAGTCAGTGTCAGAACATATCGGCCCCTCTCTGACACGGACTCAACCGGGAGAGGACCAAGTAGGTCCGAGTGGACCAACTCGAGGGGCCGCAGTGCTCGTGAACGCGAATCAGGGTAAGTGCACCTGTGCATCTTACCCTGAGCGCAAAAAAGGCAGTCGGTCTTGGGTGGCTTCTCGAAAGAAGCCACGTCAAGACCAAGAGCGGGCTGTGTCCGGATGAGCTTCGACACAGTGTCGGAGCCCACGTGACACAGACGNGCGAAGGACTCCAGGAGACCGCACTCAGACCGCATGGCACAAACCGCATCCTCCATGGTGCAGTTCCAGCGCTGAGATACACCGTTCTGCTATGGGGTAGCAGGAGCGGAGACCTGGTGAAAAATGCCATGCTCAGCAAAGAAGGAGTCCATCTCGCCGAGGAACTCGCCGCCGCGATCCGAGCAAAAGGTATGTAGCGTGTGGCGAGACTGACGCTCAGCCATCACGAGCCAGAGCCGAACCGCAAGGGTGGCATCGCTCTTTTGACGCAGACTGTAGACCCACTGCATCCGGGTGAAGTCATCAGTCAGTGTCAGAACATACCGGCCCCTCTCGGACAGCAACTCGACCGGGAGAGGACCGAGCAGGTCCGAGTGGACCAACTCGAGGGGCCTCAATGCTCGGGAACGCGGATCAGGGTAAGTGCACCGGTGCATCTTTCCTTGGACGCAAAAAAGGCAGTCGGTCTTGGGTGGCTTCTCGAAAGAAGCCACGTCAAGACCAAGAGCGGGCTGTGTCCGGATGAGCTTCGACACAGTGTCGGAGCCCACGTGACACAGACGTCGGTGAAGCAACGTCTGGTGGTCTGGGGATAGAACACCAGTGACAAAAACGCGACCAGAGGACGTAGGGGAGCGAGGGGAGGACGGCCGAGCAATGCGGTACAAGTCATCAACGACTGAAGCACGCAGAACAATGCTACGGGTGTCAGAAGCAGTCACAGTCGCCGAATCAGCAGTGTGCTCAACAGAGAGACCCATTAGAGTGCAGGCACGCCCAGACAGTAGGCTGAGCTCAAGATCAGGTACAAATAGCACGTCAAAAAGATACAAGGGGCCAGACGGGCCATCGAAGCACACAACCCCAACACCGTGGACTGGTAAGGACTGACCAGAGCCTGTGCGAACAGAACGAACAGTCGTGACGGGAACAAGAACCACAAAGTCACTGCGATGACACGTCATGTGGTGAGTGGCACCGGAATCGATGATCCAAGTGCCACTGGGGTCACGACCGGTGGACGTCACTCTACAACGAGCAATGGAACACTCGGCATCAGAGGGACGTTGAGCCGTCAGTGGGACCGAACGAAGTACATCACGAAGGTGAGCCTCATAGATCCAGTCTGTGCAGTCAGGCCCATCCACATCACATGCGGACTGTGTTCCCCCACACGTATCATCACGAGTCACGAAGGCGGACGAACAAGCAGTCTGTGACGCATTCGACGATGACAACACACTCGCACCTCCCTACAAGCGAAGCGCCAGAAGATGACGTAGCTCGGCGATGGTGCGGTCACGTGGGTCTGGATCACTGCTGCTCGCTGGCGAGGACGCAGGAACAGCTGCAGTCGTAGTCGCCGCGCGTCCCGAGGGATGTGCGGGCGACGTGTCGGGCGCGGTACGAGCAGCATGGGCCGCCTGAAGTCCACGGGTGATACGCTCCCAGTCAAGCGGCTGCTGGCACTCGGTGTAGCGATGGGCACCTCCACAGTTGTAGCAGTGGACGGAACGCCCACTGCTACCACTGGATGACGACTGCTGCTGGCCCGACCCGCGCTTCCTGTTCTTCTTCTTCCCCTGGGTGGCTGCTGCGACGCCCTGCGTCTGCGTGGGTGTAGACGGGGTCGAGGAGGAAGAGGAAGATGAGGTCGTGATGGAGGTGGATGTGGGTGACTGCAGGATGGAAGATGGTGGTGAGGCGAGGACTGCTGCAGCGAGGGACGTCTCCTGATGTGCTACAGCAACCTCGCGGGTCGACGTCACCTGGAGGAAAAGCTGATGCGCCCAAGGGAGCAGCTGCATGGAGGCAGAGAAGGGCTCGAGAACGGCGTCGCTGTACCGGTCGAAGATGTCGGTGTACTCCAGGCGAACTCCGAGCATGATCGCCCGGAGTGCCCACAGTTATGTGCCCCCTGAGGTACCCAGGCGCGTGTAAATACGCATGGCGTGTCGCCAGTAATCCGCCGCAGGCTCCGCTGGTCCCTGACGAAGCGAATGGAAAGCGCGGATGTGGGACGCACGTGTGGCGTGCGTCTCTGCGGCCAGTAGGGACAGCGCCAGATCCTAGCCTCCACGAGGATCAGCTCCGGTGCCTGTGCCAGCCTCGCCAAGGAAGGGGCGGAAGTCGACGACAGTCTCGCATGGCATAGCGTAGAGAAGTCCTCGCATCGCCCGAGCAGCTGTCGACACCTGTGCTAGGTGTGTAGTCTGGTATGGGCTGTGGTAGTAAGGCCAAACTCCCTCGGAGGTGGCCCACACCTGAAACAGGATCTCCCAGTAGTCAAACCCATCCTCGCTGATGTACCGTGGGGGTGGTGCCTCAAAGTCCTTTGGCTGCCGCTCCGTGGGAAGGGCAGCCGCAGGCTGAGGAGGGAGAGAGACAGGGAAGAAACCTGGAAGGGGATAGTCACCGGGATAGTCAGGTGACGGTCGCACCGTAGGCACCACAGGAGATCTGGTGCCTGTCTGCAGCTGACGGAGGCGCTCCTGAAGAGCCCGGATGTCATGATCTGGGGAGTCGTCTGTCATGCCTGGCATGAATGGCTCATCATCCAGGAGGTCTGAAGGTGGTGGGTCAGGCCGAGCACCTGTACCAGGTCCCTGAGCCGACTGCTGTGCAGAGAACGCGGCGCCGGCAGCTCCCTCGGAACCCTGCCGTGGAGCTGTGGACTGGCCACGCAGAAGCTCAGTCAGCGTACGGGTGAGTGGGTCATGTCGAGCTCCTGTAGATGGTGCACGAGCTGACTGCTGTGTAGGGATCGCGACGTCGGCAGCTCCCTCGGAAACCTGCCGTGGGTCTGTGGACTGGCTACGCAGGAGCTCAGTCAGCGTGCGGATGGCCTCAGTCTGCTCCCGCTGGAGGCGGCGCATCTCAACCTGCTGGCTCCGCAGGTCCTCATTGGCCTGCGAGCGTGGGCTCAGGACGCCAGAGGAGGAGGAGGGATCACCAGTCGCCTTCCCCTTGTCCGAGTCCATGTCGCCTCTCAGTATGGACAGACAGGTCAGGTTTGTCGGATTTCGAAACCGTTAGCGTTTCTCGAGGAGTTGAGACGCCGGCGATTTTTGACTATCCGGCCAAAAATTTGCCCAAGTATGGTGCTGACGTCAGCAGGTGGTTGCTGACGTCAGCACGACCTGATGACGTCAGCAAGCAGAATGCTGACGTCAGCGTCGACGCTGACGGTTTTTTTTTGTTGTTCCGCTCGCGGTCCTGCGCGAGCGTGCAGCCGCCTAGTCGCGGTTGCGCGGAGGCTACGTGGAAGTTGCGCAGCAGCTTCCGCCTAGCTGCTGCTGCAGTTGCACAGGCAGCTGCAGCAGCAGCTGCGTGGCTGCGTGCGCGACAGTGGCAGCAGTAGCTGCACGCTGCCGCTGCTGCTGTTGCGCGCTGCAGCAGCAGCTCGCTGCCGCCGTCGCCCGCTGCTGCTGCTGCGCTGCCGCGCTGCCACGCTGCCGCTGCTGCTACGCTGCTGCTGCTGCCGCCGCTGCCGCTGCTGCTTCTGCTGCTGCAGTTGCGCTGCGGCTGCTGGTGCTGCTGCCGCCGATGCGGCTGCTGTTGCCGCCGCCGCCGCTGCGGCTGCTGCGCTGCTGCTACCGCCGCTGCTGCTGCGCTGCTGCTGCCGCGGCTGCTGTCACGCTGCTGCTGCGACTGTGGCTGCTGCGGTGCTGCTGCTACTCAGCTGCGGCGGCGGTGGAGGAATGGCTGCTAGCACCGCCGCCGCCACGCCCCTCTGCGTGGTGGTACGCGTCGCTACTGCTGTCTCTGCAGCTGCGATCTCACGTTGACGGCGGTCGACCGTCTCCAACGGGTCCCAGAAGATCTGCTGCAGCGGTGACTCTCACTGCTGTTGCTCTGCTGCGTCTCTGCTGCGCAGCTCGGTGAGATCTGTCTCACCGCTCTGATACCATGATAAACTGCTAGGAAGCTTCCTAGCCTTGCTGCTGCTGACGTGGCGACACTGTCCAGTGAGCTGACGCACTAGCAAGCAGGCAGGTGCAAGAAACAGCAAGGATCAGGCTAGGGAGACGCGCAAAGTCTCGTAAGCTTCAATAGCTGAGTAAATGCAGAGAGAGATGACAAATGACAGGTCCACGACATAAGTACCTGCCGCGGCGCACGGCGGGTGTCGCACGCGGCAGTCCAAGAGCTGTCCTAAAACCGGCCCAAAACCACTGTTTTGGCCGTAACTCTGCGCACACATGTCAGAATCCTACGCCGTCTGAACCTAGACGTGCAGAATCAAAAGACGCACGCAACGAATGGTCACATGCATGCATCCATCGACTAACAGCGAGTATATAATGCAAAAACATGCAAATGGGCCTCATGCCCAGTCTGCCGAAAGGCGCCTGCAAGACGTAGAAGGCACAGCAAGGAGTCCCGGTGACATCTGGGGCGCTGGAACAGTGGTCGGTCAGCTCCAGACGGGTAGTCCGCCGCCTGTCGTCGCGCCGGTGTCACCAGGGCCGCCTGCCTCAGGGATCTGCACGAGTATGGACACGGCCGAGTGGTCACAGTAAACTGTACAGGAACGGCACAGAGCACAACATGCTCCACATTGTTTTGGACCCTTCACATTCTCTCCAACAGTGTGTCTCAAAGCTGTGGAAGATTATGTGCTCAAATGCATCCTGTCGAACCGCGAATTGGTGTGGCCTGACGAAATTTCATGCATGAGCAACACGCACATACGTCTTTGGCCAACTTGGGTAGAGAGTGATGCGCCTGGCCTTTTTTGGTCTTCACATGCGCAGAGATGTTTGCGTTGTGGTGCCTGCCCTTGACATACTATTGGGGGTAGTCCCCACTGATTGTCTGAGGCGGGCATGCATTGCAACATCACCACTTCTTGCAATGATGTGTTTTTTAGTATAGTTTTGCTGCTAATGAGAAACTGCAGCCTTGGCATGTGTGACCAGCCTACCCAAAGAGGAATTTGATGCGACAGTTGCGACACTGTGTGGTACCCATCTTATTGTTGGCTGACACCGCTTTATGTTGGAATTGCACTGGTTAGCTTTTGTTCCATAAGATGTGGGAAAGTCTGGCAGCAGCATGAGTTCTGACGTCACGGCGAGAGCCTTTCAGAGTGTCACATTTTGAATTTGTGTTGGTCTGGCAGTGGTCAAATTCACAACCCTGAACCGCCTCCATCACTGCAAGTGTATTCCATCGGAATAGGTTCAATCCGGTGTGCAAGCTTCACACAAGTTCCGTCAGATGTTTTGAAGCATTGTGTTGACACAGGGTCAAGGGCCTGTCTGGTCGTCCCCTTGCCTTTGGACCTCCAACAAGGCAAGGCAGATCTACACTAAACCATTTTCACCTTGTTGGGGGCTGTCGTATCTACCGGATCTACCTAGAACTCTGCACAGCTTTTGGCACAAAGCTGTAGAAAGCGCAAAAATGCCCAACACGCAAACATCTGTGTGCACACAGGCTCACCATGTCCTCCTCTGTGTTCAGAGCACACCGTGCCTTGCCCTACAATGTGCAGCCATGAACGGAAATATGCCCTCCCAACTCCTCCGCTCTCTTTCTGTGCCACTACCGCTGTGGTTGGGACGCCTCGGCACGTGCATGCGAGAGACCAATGGCAGACCACCTTCGGCCTTACCCTACCGCACGTCATCAGATATCAGAGCTACTGGCCGCCTACATCGTCGCTGCCGGCGGCGTTGGATGGGGCTCCTCAGCAGCAGCCGCAGACGCCGCGAGCTTGTCGGCACGCTGGGCCTCCTCGATGAGCGCCAGCAGCGTGCGGAGCACGTCCTTGCGGTTCTCCTCCCTGTGCCTGAACCTGCACACCCGTGCACCACAGCACGCCGCAACACGTCTACCGGTGGTCGCTAGTTCCAATGCCGTGACACCTCCAAGTCCGTGCCCCCCCCCCCTCAGTCTCCCCAAACATGCCTGTCAAACTCGCATATGCCGACTGCCTCAGCATCATCAGACTAAACAAAAAATCAACCCAACATGGGCGTGCGCGTACACGGCATGCACGCTCTCGCAGTGGTGCGGCTATGAATGAGTACCAGGATGCAAACGCAAGCGCATGGGCGGGATGGCCTACCACAGAACCACCCACGATACTACGGCATCAACGATCTTGCCGCGGCTGCTCCCACTCCACCTCACGGATAGCGCTCCCTTTCAAAGCTTGACCGCACCATCCGCGGAGACCTGGGGACACATGTACCAGGGGCGGCTTCCTCCAGACTCGACAGTAAGACTCTTGGCCTCCTCCGCGCATCCGCCTTCACGACAGGGGGGGGGGTGCCGGAGAGGTCAGCTCAGTAGTCGCTCGGGCGAGCTGCGAGCGCACCTAAAAGGGTGCGCTCGCTCTGAGGTGAGAGCTTGGAGGAGCGGGAGGAGGGGGCACACCACAGAGGGTGCAAAAAAATCAACAGGATGCTGCGCCTTTGCAAAGACACGCAATCCGCAAACGTGCCAAGCTCAAGGCGGCCAGGTGTGGCCCGGCTCTCGCCTCTTCTCCCCTCCGCTGGCAGACGGGTACACAGTTTGCGGGGGCCCTCCAGCCAGACTCCTTGATCCTCCTGCACACACTCTGAGACCTCCAGCTGGCTAGAGAAAGAGACAGACTCTGACACGGGCACCCCGGCTGCGGCTTCAGGTGCACTCAGACAACAGGACCTGCCACTCAGCGTCCGTGGAGACCATCTCCACCCCAGACCCTACTTCTAGCTGGCGTAGTTGGCGCCAGGGCGGCACACAGATGCATCTCGTATTGGGTGGGGTGCAGTGAACAGCTTGGCACCCCTCCAAACACATACTCTCACTCTTGGAACTCTACTCGAAACAGAAAAAGGAAAGAGGGAAATAGAAAAGGGACAAACATCTGGGGCAGAGCGCTGCACGAAAAAGGGGAGGGGGGGGGGGGGTAGAGAACCATGCTTATGCAGAGCAGGCAAGCTGGGGGCACACACCTTTCACTGACGATGGTGAGTTCGTCCTTGTGCTTGCTGTAGCGACGGCCGACGAGTGCGATGAGCCGTTGCTTTGCCAACGGCGTGAGGTTGAGCTCCCGCACATACACACTCACCTTCACCTTCCGATTTGCTGGATGCCACGCGTTGCTACCTGTGCGTGTGTGTGTGTGAGTGTGTGTGTGTGTGTGTGTGTGTGTGTGTGTGTGTGTGTGTGTGTGTGTGTGTGTGTGTGTGTGTGTGTGTGTGTGTGTGTGTGTGTGTGTGCGTGCGCACGCGTGCACATACATGCGCGTGCGCACGCGTGCAGATACATGCACGTGAACACGCGTGCACATACATGTCCGTGCGCACGCGTGCAGATGCATCCGCGTGCGCACGCGTGCACATACATGCACGTGCGCACGCGTGCACATACATGCAAGTGCGGGTGCGCGTGCCCGCGTGAAGGTGCGTGCGAGTGCACGTGCACATGCGCGTGTGCGCGCGTGCGTGCGTGCGTACGTGCGTGCTTGCCACTGCTGCATGTGTAAACTAGCCACTGGTACAATGTGAGATTCTGCAAAACCAAATGATTCCGAGGTTTGTGAGATTCTTCATCGCCTGCTTGTTACATCCCCTCCCCTCGTTAAGGCAGGTCTTATTGGTGAGTAAGAGGGGTACTGCTACAGCTAGGCTCCAAACTCTTCAAAAACATCTGTGAAAAAAAAAGGCACAGGGTCAGTTGAAGGTAAGGAACGCAATATTGACCTGCAAATCCACAGAATACTTGGTCACAATGAAGTAAATTCAAAGGACATCCTTGGTAGGAGGTGAGTATGACCCGTTTGTTACAGTGACGTGGAAGAGACATGGAAATGTTCGGCTATGTCTGAAAACTGCCAACTTCCAGGCATAGCGTAGCTTAGCTGCCCTGGCTGACTTCCCGGCTTTGAGGCGGGAGGTCAGCTAAGTCCTTGGATTGGCCTCCCTCGATCAGCATGGCAGCTGCCTGTACCCAGCGGGCCTCCGTGAACCGAGTTGACCAACAGCAGTGGTTGCCATGCAATGGATTCCCGTCTTCTAAGGATCCGATGGCAAGATTTCACCTTCGGCTCCCACTTCAGAGGCGTTTTTCCTCATGGCAGCTAGTTCCCATGTTGTATGTCTAGCATTGCAAAGCCTCCACTGAACTTTTCTTTCAAATGTTTTCTCCTGACTTGTTGATGGCGCCACTCGCTGGGTTTCACTCTGTCGTTGATGATAGACCTCGCAACCTTCTTTTTTTTTTTTTTTTTGGGGGCAAGAAAGTTTTGGTTGGAAAGTGCTTTTCATAATGCTAAGTATGTGCACGAAAAATTGCAATCCCAGACTAAGATTTTGAGCGGAAAATCAAAGAGAGGGAATCTAGTAAAGGGAGTCCTCCTGGTTGGTCAGGACGGTGACGTCCGAGGTGGGGTAGGCAATGCAGGTCAGGACGAAGCCCTTGGCCATCTGGTCGTCATCAAGGTAGGACTGGCCGGACTGGTCAACAGAGCCGGCGGTCACCTTGCCTGCGCAGGACGAGCAGGCACCGGCACGGCAGGAGTAGGGCAGGTCCAGGCCAGCCTCCTCAGCGGCGTCCAGGATGTACACATCATCGGGGCAGTCGATGGTCTGGGTGCCGCTGGGGGTCTCCAGGGTCACCTTGTAGGTGGCCATCATGGTCAGGCGGCTGGAGGCGGCAACGCCGAACTTCTTGCTCACGCTGCTCTTCACGGAGGGGGTGACCTTGAGGGAGGCCACGGGGGCGACAGCCAGGGAGGCGGCGGCGAGGGCGGCCATTTTGCCTGTGGAGCTGAAGGGGCGTGTCGAAAGAGTGGTGTGGAAAGCTCTTTCGTGTGGAGAGCACGGATTTCGAGTGAGCAGAAGTNTTTTGGTTGGAAAGTGTTTTTCATAATGCTAAGTATGTGCACAAAAAATTGCAATCCCAGACTAAGATTTTGAGCGGAAAATCAAAGAGAGGGAATCTAGTAAAGGGAGTCCTCCTGGTTGGTCAGGACGGTGACGTCCGAGGTGGGGTAGGCAATGCAGGTCAGGACGAAGCCCTTGGCCATCTGGTCGTCATCAAGGTAGGACTGGCCGGACTGGTCAACAGAGCCGGCGGTCACCTTGCCTGCGCAGGACGAGCAGGCACCGGCACGGCAGGAGTAGGGCAGGTCCAGGCCAGCCTCCTCAGCGGCGTCCAGGATGTACACATCATCGGGGCAGTCGATGGTCTGGGTGCCGCTGGGGGTCTCCAGGGTCACCTTGTAGGTGGCCATCATGGTCAGGCGGCTGGAGGCGGCAACGCCGAACTTCTTGCTCACGCTGCTCTTCACGGAGGGGGTGACCTTGAGGGAGGCCACGGGGGCGACAGCCAGGGAGGCGGCGGCGAGGGCGGCCATTTTGCCTGTGGAGCTGAAGGGGCGTGTCGAAAGAGTGGTGTGGAGAGCTCTTTCGTGTGGAGAGCACGGATTTCGAGTGAGCAGAAGTCGCAACCTTCTTTCCCTCATCCAATGCATGCTAAGGTCCTGACATGCAAACACAGGTGCAAAGCAGGCCAGCCGCTCAGTTGTAAGCAAGAACCATTTTCTCTGCGACATTTGGGCTTGCCGTAGTGCTTGTCACTATCGTCCTTTCGTTCAGTTTTTGTTCAAAAATCTGTGATTTTTTTTTTGAACTGTTGGCCAGGCCCATGAGGATCGCCATCATCTCCTGAACAGACTGGTTTTTTCTCGAATATTTTGGCACATGTCTGCAATAAAGAACGTTCAGGGCGAGCCTTTAAAGTCGCATATTAAGATGTTGAGCCTTAAAGGTTTTATTCACGAAAAAGGCGCGCCTTTTAACACCACTCATACATGCGCGGGCGCGCACGCGCACGCACACACACACACACACACACACACACACACACACACACACACACACACACACACACACACACACACACGCGC
>SZWC01001507.1:51698-67253 GCA_023375785.1 Penium margaritaceum
GCGGTCCGCTTCTTGCTCGTGAGCGCAAGGCCCCACTTCCGAGCACACTCCATGCTCACAAAGCTGTGGCTCGCGCCACAATCCAGCAGACTCCCCACCTTCTCCTTGACGCCTTTCACTCGCGCCTCCAAGAGAAGTGCGGGCTGCTCCTCCTCATACCCCGCGTCCCATGCCTTGACCTCGGAAACCCCCTTAATTGCCGCAAGGCGTTCGGGTGGGCGGTCAACTGGCGGTTTGGGCTGAGAGGAGCCAGGAGTAACGCCATCTACTCCCGGCTCTCCTCGTTTCCCGACTCCTTTGCTGCTTTGTCTGCTTCGTTCGTGGCTTGCTTCCCCTTCCCTTGCCGCTTACCCTTGTCGTCGCCCTTCTTTGGACTCCGACAGTCACGCGCAATGTGGCCAGGCTTGCCACAGTTGTAGCACTTGCGCTGTTGTAACGCTCCGATCTCCATGGGCGTGGCGTCGCTCTCGGCCCGCTTGCCATAACCACCACCAAAAGAGTTGTGGCTGTTGGCATGAGCCTGTTGCACGCGCGAATCGTACCGTTCGGCTGCTGCGATCATTGCCGACAGGTCGTCGTTGAGGTCGTGCATCACCGTCACAGCGCGGGCGTCGTTCTTGAGGCCGTTGCTGTAGTGGAAGCACAATTCGTGCGAGTCAAAGCCACAGTTGGCGATGATCTCACGAAACCTGCGGGTGTAGTCGGCGACGCCGCCAGTTTGGCGAAGCCGACGCAGCTTNTCATCGCCGCCATGAAGGTGGCCGGCGCATTGGTCAACCCGAAAGGCATCACGAGGAACTCGTAGTGACCATAGCGGGTGCGGAAGGCCGTCTTTTCCACATCATCTGCTGCGATGCGGATCTGGTGGTAGCCGGAACGGAGGTCGATCTTTGTGAAGCAGCGAGCCGCACGAAGCTGATCGAAGAGCTCCTTGGCTCGTGGAAGCGGGTACCGGTTCTTGATGGTCAACTCGTTCAACGCCCGGTAGTCCACGCACATGCGCATCTCCCCCGTCTTTTTCTGCACAAACAAGACAGGTGCAGCGTAAGGAGACGAGGATGGGCGGATGAAGCCCTGCTCCGTCATCTCGGTCAGCTGCTTCTTGAGCTCCTGCAGTTGCACGTCGCTCATGCGGTACGTTGCACGAACAGGCGGGCGCGCTCCAGGTTTGAGGTCGATGCGATGGTCCACGTCCCGCTTTGGTGGCAGACCCGCCGGGAGGGTGTCGTGGAACACGTCCTCGAACTCCGTACACACCTTTCGAAGCCCTCCGGGCACCGTGGCAAACTTGCCTTGGGCCCCCGGCTGCTCACGAGTCGCCCCATGCACCACAGCAGGCGCCACATCCTCTGGTTCCTCGAAATCGTCCTCCACATCTTGCATGAACGCCAGAAAAATCTGCTCCTTTTTTCGAATCGCGCGCTTGAGCTGCACCAAGTTCAGCATCATAGGCGCCGATCCTTCCTTGCGAGGCACCGACTGCTGCGGTGCTTCCTCCTCGCAAGTCTCCTCCTCCGCGGCCTCTTCCTCGGACCACGTAGGTAGGGGATACTCCTTGTCTCCGAGCTTGACTGAGACGGTGCGCGCCTCCCAATTGACGACGGGGTTGTACTTGTGGAGGAAGTCACGACCGAAGATCACATCGTAATCCTTCATCGGGCACACCCGGTATACGGTCGTTATGCGAAGCTTCCCCACGCGAATGGAGAGGGGACGGGCCAGGTACCCCACTTCAATCGTGCCGTCCACTTGGTTGGCGGTCTGCTTCTTGCTCGTGAGCGCAAGGCCCCACTTCCGAGCACACTCCATGCTCACAAAGCTGTGGCTCGCGCCACAATCCAGCAGACTCCCCACCTTCTCCTTGACGCCTTTCACCCGCGCCTCCAAGAGAAGTGCGGGCTGCTCCTCCTCATACCCCGCGTCCCATGCCTTGACCTCGGAAACCCCCTTAATTGCCGCAAGGCGTTCGGGTGGGCGGTCAACTGGCGGTTTGGGCTGAGAGGAGCCAGGAGTAACGCCATCTACTCCCGGCTCTCCTCGTTTCCCGACTCCTTTGCTGCTTTGTCTGCTTCCTTCGTGGCTTGCTTCCCCTTCCCTTGCCGCTTACCCTTGCCGTCGCCCTTCTTTGGACTCCGACAGTCACGCGCAATGTGGCCAGGCTTGCCACAGTTGTAGCACTTGCGCTGTTGTAACGCTCCGATCTCCATGGGCGTGGCGTCGCTCTCGGCCCGCTTGCCATAACCACCACCAAAAGAGTTGTGGCTGTTGGCATGAGCCTGTTGCACGCGCGAATCGTACCGTTCGGCTGCTGCGATCATTGCCGACAGGTCGTCGTTGAGGTCGTGCATCACCGTCACAGCGCGGGCGTCGTTCTTGAGGCCGTTGCTGTAGTGGAAGCACAATTCGTGCGAGTCAAAGCCACAGTTGGCGATGATCTCACGAAACCTGCGGGTGTAGTCGGCGACGCCGCCAGTTTGGCGAAGCCGACGCAGCTTAGCACGCGCGTTGTTCCTTACGTCACCCACGGTGAAGCGCTTGATGAACGACTCCGTGAACTCCTTCCACGAGGTCGGCCATTTCAGGGTAGGGTCGCCACTGCTACAGGTTGGAGCCGATGGGGTTGAGATTTCGGTCGCGGCCGCAATGCCGGCGACCATTGCTGCTCCACTGCCGTGTGGATTGGACCGCATCACATCGGCCCACCAATACAACGATGCCCCTCTTAACAGGGTCACGACATAGTCGCGGCGCGCCTCGTACCTTGAGGCATCCACGCCGATGGCGGTGAAGTACAATTCCAGTCCGAGTATTTAAGCGTGCGGAGCTCGCCCATCCTTCTTCGATGGGTCGAACGGCTCCGGCTTGGGCGGGCTTGTGACGCCCACCGCAGATACGTTTGCGGTGGCGACTGCCACTGGTGTTGGCACTGGACGCATCGCGAGCTCTTGATTGAGGTACGCGTTTTGCTTCTCCAACAAGTCCATCTTGGCCTGCATTTCGGTGAGCAACTTCTGCAGCGCCGCGGCTGCTGTTACTTCGCCTTGTGCGTTAAACTCCGCAACCAACGAGGACGAGCCGGTTGAATTCATCTTCACGTCCGGTACAACTTCTTCCTCAACGGGTCCTCCGAGAACCCCCTTGTCACCGGAGTGCGTGGTTGGCCTTGGGCACGGATCCGCCAAGGAGACGGGATGCGTGCTGGTCTACGCTGACCAGGAGAGGTTGCCATGTAGAAGATTGTGCCCCAGAGCCAAGGGTGGCTCTGATACCAAGTGTAAACCGGGCGCGGTGTGCTAGCCTCAACCGGATGGTGTAGGCACCAACCGGCGGCAACGGCGACCGAAGGGAGGCCGGTGCACACCTTCCCGGGGTTGCAGAAGTGTAGGGTCGTCTTGGGGGAGCACGGGAACACGTGTGGCACAGTGGGAGTAAACTGTACTTCTTATTCAAGTGTCAACATACAAGACTATATGTACATGATGACACATCCTAGGCGACCCGAGGTCACCGAGCCGTGCGCGGCTCCGTATGGGCCTGGGATGAGTGTTATTGCCTTAGCATCACGTGGCTCATCTTCCCAGCTTTCCAACGCACCAAGCATTGCATCATTCCGTGGAGGAACGGCCGAGATATGGCCGTTTTCGTGAACCACGATAATCTGCCGCTGGCAGCACCACTAGCGGCGGTGACGGCCGCCCGAAGCGCCCTTGCTGGTAATAACACATCGGGGCGCCATTCCAAAGCGCCCTTGGCCCTCAATGATCCTTGACTCATTGACTAACCGGGCCCCAAGGGGCGCTTCGGCCTTGTTGGGTCTTCCGAGGGTCGAGCCATGGTCCTTGGGGACGAATTCCCGTCATCTGTTTTCCCCTCGGCCGGTCCAACCTTCGGCCGGGCGTAACTTCCTCAATTCTTGATGGATCGACCCCGTTCTTGGGTCGATCTTACACGGTTTTTCCTGTAGATTCCAAATCCACGGTTAGATTACACATTCAAGGAAGCCGCAAGCCGTGATCAGTACCGTTGGCACTGTCCGGCTTACAATAATGGTATGTGGAAATTTGTGCATTCATACAATTTTGTTTAGAAATGGCCGTGCTATTCATTTTGCGTTGATAGTGGTCATCGTCGGGATGAAGTATCGCATTTTAGGAAACCTGTCCACAACCATGAGCATGGCGTCGTACCCCTCGGGAGGGGTACACATTCCATGCTAATGTCGACCCACGATTTTGTCAGAAGAGGTTGTGGTTAGAGTAGACCGGGCGGCCTCGTGTGAAAATATTTTTGTCTCTAACAAGCGTCGCCAGATTTGCAGAATGTTGGCATGTCAATTTGCATCTTCTCCCATCACTAGTATTTTTCGAGCTTCTTGAGCATCTTGTTCTCGCCGAAGTGTCCACCTAGACCGGTGTCGTGGCATTCCTCCAATAGTATTCTCTGTAGCTCCTTGTTCGAAGAAACAATGACCTGGCGAGTGAATTGCCGTCGCCAATAGGGGTTGACGAACCAAAACTTGGTTTTGTCATACCTGTCGAACTCCTCTTAACCTCTTGCGTATAGCCTCACGAAAAGCATCCTCAAAAGCATCCTCTTAGCCTCATCAAATCTGGTTACCGACTAAAGGCGTCCCCTTGATTAGTTTTTCCAAGTTGGTTCTCAATATCATAGTCAAAGTTGGATTCAAGGAACTCCATCCATAGAGTTCATTGAGCTGTTTCGATCAGATTTGGCTGAGTCAAAGTGTTTTTGGGCATGGTCGTCGGTGCGGATGATACGTTTTCGACATTCCAAGTAGCATCATAAGTTCTTGCCTGCATATAAAACTGCGAGCATTTCTTTCTTGAGCACCGCGTAGTTGAGTTCTGGTCCGCAGAGTCTTCTCGACATGTATGTGACTGGTTGTCCTCCACCGCCGTTGTCTTCGAGAAGAACGACTCCAATGGCTCAATTGGACGTGTCGGTGTCCATGACCTAGTCCACCATAGGATCTCCCAATAGTCAGGATGGCGTCAAGGTCAAAGCGTTTCTTGAAGAATTGAACGATTCTTGTTCATTGTCCCCCCAATTCCACTTTGTGGTTTTTTTAGTGAGATCAGTGAAAGGCGCTGACAATCCAGCATAGTCATTCAAGAATAGAACGAAGTAGTTGTAGAAGCCCAAAAGTACGTGGACGTCCCGAAAATTTGCACCCATCGACCAATCTACATCTGCCTCCCTTTTTGGCTCCATGGTGATCCGTCCACCGTCGATCATATGGCCCAAGAACTGGATCAAAGTAGCACATTGAGAGATTTCCAAAACATTCATCTTTGTAAAACTTGGAGAATGTTTTGGAGATTTCCATTATGCTCCTCTGGGATGCGGTTGTACACCAGGATGATGTCAAGCTACACGACAACAAATTTGTCAAGGTACGTGTGGACAATGTTGTTCATCGATTCCATAAAAGTTGTTGGGGTATTCTTGAGTCCAAACGGCATCCCCGTGAACTCAAAGTGCATGTATGTTGTACAAAATAATGTCTTCTCAACATCTTTCTGAGATACGTCGATCTGATGATAGTCGTTGCATTGGTCAATTTTGCTCGAAGTTTGGGCCCCTTGGAGTTGGTCAAATTTTTTGTATGCTTACGGAAGAGGGTAGCAATTCGTGATGGTGATGTCGTTCAACATGTGGTATTCCACGTACGTTTGCATATCTGTTGCTTTCTTTTTCATAAAAAGTACAGGTGTCGGGTAAGATGGCATGGAAGGTATGATAAACCCCTAACCGAGCATCTCGTCCAACTCCTTTTTTACTTCGTTTAGCTCGTGATCGCTCATATGATAGTTCCCTTTCACCATTGGTCTGCTACCTAGCTTCATATTTTTCTGATGGTCAATATTTTGTCACGGCGGTAAATCTCGGTGCAGTTGGTCAAGAACTCCTAGACGAGTACTACAAACTCCTCTGGTACAATTACGAAATTCACAAATATTGAGGCCGATGAGGTTGCCTTGGTAGCTCTGATTTCTTCTGCTTCCATAGCCTCCACGTGGGCAAGCCACACTTGAGCTCCTCATGGTAGATAGCTCTTGGCCACGTTCAAAGATATCGGTTGGCGTATTGTGGCTACTCCAACTTCTTTTGCTACTTCCACCTCTCCTTCTTCCCATAGTCGTCGTTGCGTTGTGGTTCGCTCGACCAAAGGCAAATGTCATTCTTTACGAGAGAATCTGATGTTGATTGATTCGCTTCTCCAATACACCTACGGATTCTGTCAGTACATGAAATCTCGTCCAAGGATGACTTTTCAGTCACTCGTCGGGAAAGTCCTCAAGACTGTTACATCGTGTAGATCTCCGATTTATAGTAAGAGGGGTTTGTAAAAGACAACAGATGAAGTCTTCTTTCGATGGTTTTTCCTTCAAACACTCCTCAGTCGGTCTGTGAATCCTTCTCCCGAACCATGTTGTTGCTTAAAAAGATGTAAGAAGCTCCTCCATCTAGTAGTGCATGTACTTTATGTGAATTTTACAACCCTTTGAATTTACTCATAGTGCATTTCTAGTTGGTTGTCCTCGTACCCCTCCTTGGGATCTCAGGTGTCCTCGTCTGCGACAATGTGAGCCACTCAGATGGGCGATCTGTTGGTGCAAATCTTTTTCCGACCAGACATGAGCCTCGCCCTCTGCAAGTGCCCTCTGATGTTTCTTGAATCCTCATTTTTTTCTTTGCGTCTTTCTCCCTTTTTGGTCTGCTGATGTATTTTCCAACAGTCACGTGAGATATGACCTGGCTTTCCACAACTCCAACAAAGCCGTTGATCGTGTTTATCGTCGACATCAATCTCCATCGGACACACGGTTTTCATTGACACCGGATTTCCTCCACCACGATAAGAATTGTGGCATTGGGGTTGCCAGCTATTGGAGTCCTATATCAAAGCATTGTAGCCGGCACTGTCAGTGCGATCGGCTGTTACGGTCATTCACGGAAGGTCATCCTAGATACTAAAAATGGCGAATAGTTGCAGAAAGTCTCACTTGAGGCTCTTGTTGTAGAAACGATTTTTTTTGGGACGAGGTCACTACCAATGATGATTTCCCAGAAACGTTGTGTAAACTGCGTAGAGTGTGGTTAAACACCCCTTTTAAACGCACTATGAATATTATGTATACTACACATACAACATGTTCATTTCCTGGAAGTTTTCTTGCGCATATACACTTCATCCATGACTACTTTGTCACTGAAAAAAAACATTTTCCTCTCCAAGATAAATTCAAATAAAATTTGTTTAAGTTGCTTCGTTCATTCCACATTAAGTTCAGTATATATGCAAGACGTTCTAGTGGGTGCATTGCTGTCCGGCAAAGTCATTTGTGGTATTTCTGTCATATACTTTCTTGAACTCACTCCTCGTGGAATGCTGAATACACCTATTCATTGAGAAACAGGCCATGTGGTGACTTCATGAAATGTTTCAAAGGGGACGTATACGTAATTTGCACGAGTTCCATGTTCCCCCTCCCCCAATACACTTGGGTATCTGAGGAGTGTATCACAGAGTGTATTGCAAAGATGCAAAAATTTGTACACAAATGTATTGTCGAACACATGATCCGCACTCCCCAAAACAAGCAAGTGTAGTTGGGGAGTGTTGCGGGTAGTTTATCGTACAAACTCGCCAAAATGTACACCAGTGTATTAAGAAACTCAGAGCTCATATCAATTTCAACCTCAGAAGGAGAGGGAGGCACGGATCGGAAATCGTCAGCCAACCACTCCCCCCTCCTCCCCCCTCCATCCATCGAATGTAAGAATGGATCGGGAAAGATTGTATGAGAGTGAAACTGAGAGACATAAAACCAAATACACTAGTGTATATTTATCCTTACATCTTTCAAACCATTCAGGCAATCGATGTAGAATGCTGGACAGATCCCATCGATAGAGTTCCCTGTCAATTCAATTAGTCACTTTGCATCAAATCAGAGGATAACGATGTGGTAACAGAACCCGGGACTTTGACTTGCCACCCCCTCCTACCAACAAGTGTATTAGAGGGGTGAAGCGGGGTGTGTATCGTCGATACATAGGATATTATTCACTTATGTATTCTTCGGTTTGTTAAAACGTCCAGTACACTTGAGTATTTTTACACCCCCCGTCCAGATACACTCCTTGATATACCAATCCAAAACAACTTTTCAAACGGGAAGGGGAGGGAGGGGACGAACCCCCCCTTCCCCCCTAGATTGAACCGTGTGTAGTAGGAGAGTGAAGCAAGGAGTTTATTGTGGATACACAAAGAAGTGTTCACTTATGTATTCCTCAGTCAAAAACGCTTCTGAATTTTTTGTACCCTTGTCAAGAGACACTCCCTCATACACCTTCCCAGTCAGAGTTTGCACAGCGGAAGTGGTGGCAGCAATGTCTAGGTTCTTTACTGCTTGTACATAGATCTTGGTGCTCAACAAGACAGCATGTACACAAGAGAGAAATGCAATCTCTTAATTGATAGTACAAAGTACAAAGTACAAGTATCAGTCTTCACACAGCTATGTACAGAGCATTGAGCTGCCTGGCATCCCAGAAGGGACAATCCTTGATAGGCCTTCAAGGCTGTCAACGCAAGGGACTTTGGAACTGCTACCGTCTTCAAGGTAGTCTGGCCTCCAGGTAGTCAGGCGTCATCAACCCAGGCTGGCACGAAAGTGCTAGTCTTATAGGGGTCTTCAGAGCGAACTCCAGCAGAATCTTGACTTGGGCGCTGTGATAGGCACTCCAGTAGCCAAGGAGATGCTGATGACAGAGAAGATGAAGTCTGAACCTCTTGAAGTAACAAGGCAGCTGTGTCTGAGAGATTTGATTTATTAATGAGGTGTGCCAGGGCTGCCGCCTTACATACATGTGGTCCTGGCAAAGCTGACCGCTTTTGAGGAGAAGCTTCCTCATGTGTGGTGGCAATGGTCACCTCTTGACTTTTGTAGGTATGAAGCTTCCTTGCAAAGGAAGCTTCCTCCAGTTTTTTTATGTTACTCAGCTCTGGAATCATCCTTGGAGAAGCTTCCTGCTGAAGGAAGCTTCATCAGGTAGCCTCCTCCAGAAGGAATTCTCCTCCACCTTTGATTCTGCTGCACAGGTTGATGAAGATCGTAGATCTCTGCTTCATACCTCGTGCATGTTGGAGATGATGCAGTACATGTTGCTCTCCAACCTTGGGTGCATGTAGGCTAGGCAGGTTCAGGTTTAGGCTGCCCTGTGTGCCTGTGCAGCACTATGCAGTGTGTAGCCTGCCATCTCCCTAGGAGTTGGTAAAAGGCATGCGCTACCTCGTGCGCATGCCTACATACTATTTACAGTCCAAGCCCTTTTGCACCCCAAGGGGCTGGACACCAGAGAAATATCTGGTTGAGGCTGAGGAAGATTCTCAGCCAAAATGTACCCGAGTAAGGTACGGTAAAATCCATAACTCCTTCTACGGTCCTCTGATTATAAAAGCGATTGCACAATTATGGAGCAGTAAACCAGAGCAGTAATTGATCACTCCAACACTCCCCCTCAATTGGTGCATTGGTGAAACGGCTCCATTTCACTGTTGCTGATCTCCAAAAAATTCCTCGAGCGGCTTCCAAAAATCTTCGTCGAGAAATTGGAGCACAGCTGAGTCCTCGGTGAAAGTTTGAGGGAGAAAGAAGCCGATGTCAGCTTCAGGAGCAAAGAGAAAATTATTCTCCTCGTTTTTGGGGCAGTTGGTTGCCGAAACCTGTGTGGAGTCAACTTCGGGTGCCGTTGGGCTTGTCTTCAGCAAAAGAAAAATGTTGGGTCGAGTTCGGCCACTCCAGAAAATTATTGGATGGCTCATGAAGAAGCAAGTCCTCTGATGGAATTGGCCCACGAGGTTCAGCATGAGCCTCGAAATCATTTTTCTCATGCCCAGTCTTAGACAGTTGCTGATGAGTTAGCGCGGCCTTTGTGAGGTTCAGAAAAATCGTTTTTGAGCCTCCCCGTGCGTTTTGAGCCGCTGGAGCAGTAGAAAGGTCCCCAGGAGGATCGTGAGAGGTCAATTTCTCACGCTCAGTTGCGTAGGTGCAATTTCCTCCAGTAAGAGCCGCTGAACAGTAACTTGTCGCTGGGCAGACCCGTTTCTGTCCCGTCAGTCCGTGAGTTGACGACTCAGTTCGACAGTCTGGGATTGTTTTGCCTTTTTGCGTCAGCTGATGACCGCGAGTGATGTCGGCCACCGGATTTGGCACTGGGCTCCTCCGGAATGCAAAATCCAGGGGCAGGGGCTGCTGTTGCAAGGAATGTTGATGCCGTTGGAAGGTGCTGCCACGGATGCATTTTGCGGCAAAACTACTGCTTGCCGATTTTGCTCACTAGCAGAAAAATTGACAGCTGCTGGGGCCGTTGTGACGAGCTGCATACCACTCCAAAAATCCGGGTGGATATTTTTCTGCTTCTGATTTAGGTAATCTTGCCCTGTGTGCATGTGCAGCACTATGCAGTGTGTAGCCTGCTATCTCCTTAGGAGTTGGTAAAGGGCATGCGCTACCTCATGCGCATGCCTACATACTATTTACAGTCCAAGCTCTTTTGCACCCCAAGGGGCTGGACACCAGAGAAATATCTGGTTGAGGGTGAGGATGATTCTCAGCCAAAATGAACCCGAGAAAGGTACGGTAAAATCCGTAACTCCTTCTATGGTCCTCTGATTATAAAAGCGACTGCAGTGTTATGGAGCAGTAAACTAGAGCAGTAATTGATCACTCCAACATTCCCAATGCACTTTCTAATCGGCGGGAGGGAGAGCTGGTTAACGTCGACCTCCCCCCCCCCCTTGCAAGAGATAAAACGTGCCAGCAAAGTGTATCGGTGAGTGTATCCGAGAGAAGTTGTGAAGAATACGCAAGTGAATCTCGTCAATCAAAATGTTCCAAAATTCAATCTACCATTGATTCTTTGTGATCGACATCCAACTGAAGTGCAATCCCTTGGCCATCGACTCGCATGTCCTCCTTACCCCCTCCCCTCGAAGAAATTCGAGTGTATTGGGGGTGTGAAGCAGGCAATGTATCATAGAGAAGTAAAACAAATATGGGTTAAACTATAAGAAGTGCCCCTTTTGACCTCCCTCTTGACGCGAAGTCTCGCTCTTTGAAAGGCGCCCATGGCAAGTGTCTTATCCTCTCCTGGTGTTGCAGAAAAGCCAGTTTTGTAAACGCCATGCTATCAGATGCCTTTTTTGCCATGATAACATACCGATGTTGACTTGCAAACTAAGGAACTGTTCAGCATTCAACATTCCGTTCAGATCAAATGAAAGTAATCTGACTGGAATGTGCTTCCTGGTGAATAACCGTGACGAATGCGTGGTTTCACATCACAAGCCAAAAAAATAGCATGCAACGCGCACGTGGCATACAGTGTTGAATCGAATTTTAATGCCCTCTACTTCCGGAGTCGAGGGCGATGAAAGAGGTGCAAATACAGGGCACACTCGATTTTTGTCGCGGATGCGCTGTGGTCTGCTCGATCCCTGTTTCGTCGCTGATCTACAGTGAAGAAAATAGCAAAGCTCTCCGATGAATCTCTCTAACAAATAGCTCGGCGGTTGACAATAGGGGTATGCGGTTGACGATTTCGCTGGCAGCGGCCTTTAGTACTGATGTGGTTCGACCGCGGCATGAATGGGACATCAGCACTAAAAGTCGACATCTCGTAGATACACGTCATTGAAATAGACACATGTCGTCATCATGATTGTAATGCGACACTTGGCGACATGGCGGGACGTAAACTGTGCACCACCCATATAGTTGCCCAAAAAAATATACGCTAGTGTATTTCTTCAGCCTCCATCCAAATACAGTACAATTCATCGGCGAGGCACACGTGGTTCGGTGGAGCACGCTGGCGGCTATGTCACCCACAACCTTGACCGTTCCTCATGGGAAAGGAAAAAAACGTGTGGCTGCCATGTGTTGGAAACAGAACCGTGCAAGAAATCGGGTGCGAATTGCACTTCGACATAATTTTGCTGAAATACTTGTCAGTATCACCCCATCGACCAAGAACAAGTATGGGTCGGGTGCTGAAATGCAAAACTAACCAGAACGGTCTTTTGCTGCATGCGATGTGAGAGTTTTTGACAATATATTTTTCAAATGTCGTTTCCACATAAATTGAATTCATCCCTTTTTTGTTGTGATTAGTAGCCCATTTATCTCATGAAAGTTCACAGTACCTTCCCTACACCAAGAATACATCACATCTGTGTGCATGAGACAACGAGTAGTTTTGAAGGAAATTTATTCGTTCATCATAACCAATGTCCTAGAACTTTCATCACCGTATGTTTCATTTATTTACACTAGTTGACCGGTGTGTACTTTTAGTACGATTGACCATAAACGATACTCCGCCACACTTGACTGTTGATGGAAGCATTGGAGTTTGTACTACGCGTCCGAATTTTCGTTAAGCTTTCTAGAGCACGCGAGTGTAGCGCGCAAAGAGTGGCTCCATATTTTTGGGGGCATGAGAGAGTCATGCCATGTCGGGGCAGTTACAATTCCTTCCAGGATTGGGGAATGCCGTGCCAACGCGTTTGCACATACCTCAAAAAGAAATGTAAGATGCTCATGTAAGTATTATGGCTTTGTTGATGTTCATTTTGAAATGGTTTATGTGTTCACTCCTCCTTACCTATGTTTGCATAGGCCAAAACCTAGAGTTCGTTCCACTACACCGTCATGACGTACAAGAGAGCATACTCCAACCCGATGCCCGGGGTTGACCCACGAGCATTGCAAGCACCAATAGAGAAACCATGGACGTACCCTGGACCAAAGCACGGTAGGGGTCATTCTAAAAGCATAAGAATGTAACGGATGAACACGCAGAAGAAATACGTGTGCCCTCGCCACACTGTGAAATGGCACAAGAAGACCAAGTGCACAAACGAAACAGCGTTGGCTCCTGCAACAGTAGTAGCAGCAGTGGCTCTTCAGCGCTGTCTGCATCACGTGAATGCAGCAGCAACGGCTGCCGCAAAAATGAAAGCTGCAAGACAAGCAACCACAATAGCAGTGTCGAGAAAAAAAATGCTTGGTATAGCAAGCACCGCTGTAGTGTCAGGAACGACAGTTCTTGTGATAAAAATCATTGCAACTTCTATGGTATGTACTACAGGTGTTGCACCTGCAGCTACGACACGTGTGGCAAGTGGTACAGGTGCTGCAGCAGCAATATGGGCTCGTGTTGGAAGCGTTGGTGCTACAAGTGCTAGTGTTTGACGTGCTATAGTAGCAGGGGCTCATGTGCGACGTGTTGGTGTTGAATGCACTATAGCAGCTGTAAATGCTAATGCTACAAGTACTAGTGCTCCAAGTGCTACAGTTGCACGTGTTGCAGCAGTAGGGGCTGGTGGTGGAAGTGATGATGATGCAAGTGCTAGTGCTACACGTCCTCGTACCACAGCTGTTACTATTACAAGTGCTGGTGCTACACGTGTTGCATCTCTAGGAGCATATGCATGTACACCCTCCGGTGCAAGTGCAGGTAGAACAAGAGGTGGATCGAGAAGCACTCTGATCCATGGGACTTCAAGGGGGTCTAAAGGTATGCAAGGCGGCTCCCTATCGCAACTCATGCCCACTCTTGTCCCAACTCTTGTTCTAACCCAACCGAGAGAACATCGCCGACGGCTTCTACCGTCGTCACTGGCTTACGTCTGCTAACGCACTAGGACGTCGTAGCATAAAGGGGGGAAAGGGTTACGTAGCTAACGTGCACGAGTCTATAAACTCCGCGAGGTAGGATTTCTTTCATTACATTCATGGCTGACCGAGCGATGACTTCAGGATTTTTAGTAAGTCTGGCCAAGGGAATTTTGACCAACTGCCCGAAAATTTGCTGTTCCATTGCAGATGTTTCCGACAACCTTGATCACATTGGTCGACAGAAGTGTCGCGAATTATATCAATGTTTCGATATTGTTTGATCGACTTCTTGACGATGTTGTGTTTTTATAAAGACACGCCTCGATATTATCAAAACACCCGACTCATCGGCAGAGCTTCTCGATGCAGCCACTCACAGCGCGAGCTCACAAGAGTCGCTCGACTCGAGTGCCGAGGACCGAACATATGCCTCATTCTCATTCTCAGCATTGTATACATGTGCTCGACTCTCTCGACAATTATCATCACAGTAAAATTAATGCTGAATAAAAATTAACCATTCTTCCCAAATCTTGGAATCGTCTTTTGTCCCGCACCTCATCCCTCTGAACCACCCACGTTCCGCTAGACGTAACATTAGCATAGGTGTGAAGGACTTCATGTTTACATACGTTGGAAGAAATTTTGAGAGATTTGTGAGATTTCAGAAGGGGTGGTGTGGAGGCTGTTGTTTGCGTCCAGTAGTGAAAGGATGAAAGTGGCCGTCTCGGGTGGGGAGGTGCATTGCGTTAGGAGGGAGTAGATTAAAGGCTAGTTGAAGTACCTAAGTGAAATGCAACTGCTGCACGCACCTTGTCGGAACCGAAATGTCCGGAAGGTCCGGATCGAAACCAATTCCCTTTTGCCACTTTTGCCCACCGCCTGAGCTCATCACTGACTCAGCGTTGGCACTCGTTCTCCACCTGCCGGCCACCCGCCGCATCACTGCTGCCGCTTCCGGTGACCGCTTCCAGCTGATCAGCGTGGAAGCGGCAGCGGCTGCGGCGGCGGTTGTTCGAGGCGAGGGAGGCGAGGAAGGCGAGCGCGGAAGGCAGCCGAGGACGGCATCGGCAGGATCGGCAGCGCATCGCAGCAACGGCGGAGTCGCCATGGAGGTTGTGGAGGCAGTGGAGGCACACGGCAGCCCCGAGCTGAGGCGTAGAGTGAGCGAGTCGCTGCACATCCTCCGCCAATCGTTCTCGCGTTACAGGTGTGCCCCCCCCCCCCCCCCCCCCCCCCCCCCCCCGCGGTGGTCTCGAGTATGGGGCAGCGTCAAGTGTTCTGGGGGATGGGAGGGGGAGGGGAGGCGTAGCCGGTGCGTCCTTCAAATCTACCCTCCTATCGTCGTTCGCGGCCGCGTGCCACAAATGAGCTGCTTGTACATGTGCAAGTGCTTGTACATGTGCATGTGCATGTGCATGTGCATGTGCATGTGCATGTGCATGTGCATGTGCATGTAAATATTCATGTGCATGTGCAGGTAAATGGGCATGTGCATGTGCATTTGCATGCGCATGTGCATGTGCATGTGTATGTGCATGGGCATGTGCATGGGAATGGGAATGGCCATGTGCATGTGCATGTGAATGTGCACGGAAATGTTCCTGTTTATGTGCATGTGGATGTGCACTTGCATGTGCATGTGCATGTGCATGTGGATCTGCATGTGCATGTGCATATGGACGTGCATGTACATGCCCATGTGCACCTCATTTGGGTTGTGGTTATCTTATTTCGAGGTGTTGGTTTCTGCCATGCTGTGCAATGCAACGCGTTGTATTGCGGTTGTCTCGTATATCCTCTCTCTCTCTCTCTCTCTCTCTCTCTCTCTCTCTCTCTCTCT
>SZWC01001507.1:73577-86077 GCA_023375785.1 Penium margaritaceum
TGCGTGCGTGCGTGCGTGCGTGCGTGCGTGCGTGCGTGTGCGTGTGCGTGTGCGTGTGCGTGTGCGTGTGTGCGTGTGCGTGTGCGTGTGCGTGTTCTTTTGCGTGTGTGTATGCGTGTGCGTGTGCGTGTGGGTGCGTGCACGCATGCATGTGCGTGTGTGTGAACATGTGTTTGTGCGTGTTTGAGGCATGGCAATCATAAGAACCTTTGTCACCTACTTTCCCAGGTCTATATCCACGTCCACATCCACTTCCACATCTACGTCCACATCAACATCCACGTCCTCATCCACATCCATGTCCATGTCCACGTCTACGCCCACGTCCACGTCCACGTCCACGTCAACGTCCACCACAACGTCCACGTCCACGTCCACGCCGACGCCCACGCCCACGCCCACGCCCACGCCCACGCCCACGCCCACGCCCACGCCCACGCCCACGCCCACGTCCACGTCCACGTCCACGTCCACGTCCACGTCCACGTCCACGTCCACGTCCACGTCCACGTCCACGTCCACGTCCACGTCCACGTCCACGTCCACGTCCACGTCCACGTCCACGTCCACGTCCACGTCCACGTCCACGTCCACGTCCACGTCCACGTCCACGTCCACGTCCACGTCCACGTCCACGTCCACGTCCACGTCCACGTCCACGTCCACGTCCACGTCCACGTCCACGTCCACGTCCACGTCCACGTCCACGTCCACGTCCACGTCCACGTCCACGTCCACGTCCACGTCCACGTCCACGTCCACGTCCACGTCCACGTCCACGTCCACGTCCACGTCCACGTCCACGTCCACGTCCACGTCCACGTCCACGTCCACGTCCACGTCCACGTCCACGTCCACGTCCACGTCCACGTCCACGTCCACGTCCACGTCCACGTCCACGTCCACGTCCACGTCCACGTCCACGTCCACGTCCACGTCCACGTCCACGTCCACGTCCACGTCCACGTCCACGTCCACGTCCACGTCCACGTCCACGTCCACGTCCACGTCCACGTCCACGTCCACGTCCACGTCCACGTCCACGTCCACGTCCACGTCCACGTCCACGTCCACGTCCACGTCCACGTCCACGTCCACGTCCACGTCCACGTCCACGTCCACGTCCACGTCCACGTCCACGTCCACGTCCACGTCCACGTCCACGTCCACGTCCACGTCCACGTCCACGTCCACGTCCACGTCCACGTCCACGTCCACGTCCACGTCCACGTCCACGTCCACGTCCACGTCCACGTCCACGTCCACGTCCACGTCCACGTCCACGTCCACGTCCACGTCCACGTCCACGTCCACGTCCACGTCCACGTCCACGTCCACGTCCACGTCCACGTCCACGTCCACGTCCACGTCCACGTCCACGTCCACGTCCACGTCCACGTCCACGTCCACGTCCACGTCCACGTCCACGTCCACGTCCACGTCCACGTCCACGTCCACGTCCACGTCCACGTCCACGTCCACGTCCACGTCCACGTCCACGTCCACGTCCACGTCCACGTCCACGTCCACGTCCACGTCCACGTCCACGTCCACGTCCACGTCCACGTCCACGTCCACGTCCACGTCCACGTCCACGTCCACGTCCACGTCCACGTCCACGTCCACGTCCACGTCCACGTCCACGTCCACGTCCACGTCCACGTCCACGTCCACGTCCACGTCCACGTCCACGTCCACGTCCACGTCCACGTCCACGTCCACGTCCACGTCCACGTCCACGTCCACGTCCACGTCCACGTCCACGTCCACGTCCACGTCCACGTCCACGTCCACGTCCACGTCCACGTCCACGTCCACGTCCACGTCCACGTCCACGTCCACGTCCACGTCCACGTCCACGTCCACGTCCACGTCCACGTCCACGTCCACGTCCACGTCCACGTCCACGTCCACGTCCACGTCCACGTCCACGTCCACGTCCACGTCCACGTCCACGTCCACGTCCACGTCCACGTCCACGTCCACGTCCACGTCCACGTCCACGTCCACGTCCACGTCCACGTCCACGTCCACGTCCACGTCCACGTCCACGTCCACGTCCACGTCCACGTCCACGTCCACGTCCACGTCCACGTCCACGTCCACGTCCACGTCCACGTCCACGTCCACGTCCACGTCCACGTCCACGTCCACGTCCACGTCCACGTCCACGTCCACGTCCACGTCCACGTCCACGTCCACGTCCACGTCCACGTCCACGTCCACGTCCACGTCCACGTCCACGTCCACGTCCACGTCCACGTCCACGTCCACGTCCACGTCCACGTCCACGTCCACGTCCACGTCCACGTCCACGTCCACGTCCACGTCCACGTCCACGTCCACGTCCACGTCCACGTCCACGTCCACGTCCACGTCCACGTCCACGTCCACGTCCACGTCCACGTCCACGTCCACGTCCACGTCCACGTCCACGTCCACGTCCACGTCCACGTCCACGTCCACGTCCACGTCCACGTCCACGTCCACGTCCACGTCCACGTCCACGTCCACGTCCACGTCCACGTCCACGTCCACGTCCACGTCCACGTCCACGTCCACGTCCACGTCCACGTCCACGTCCACGTCCACGTCCACGTCCACGTCCACGTCCACGTCCACGTCCACGTCCACGTCCACGTCCACGTCCACGTCCACGTCCACGTCCACGTCCACGTCCACGTCCACGTCCACGTCCACGTCCACGTCCACGTCCACGTCCACGTCCACGTCCACGTCCACGTCCACGTCCACGTCCACGTCCACGTCCACGTCCACGTCCACGTCCACGTCCACGTCCACGTCCACGTCCACGTCCACGTCCACGTCCACGTCCACGTCCACGTCCACGTCCACGTCCACGTCCACGTCCACGTCCACGTCCACGTCCACGTCCACGTCCACGTCCACGTCCACGTCCACGTCCACGTCCACGTCCACGTCCACGTCCACGTCCACGTCCACGTCCACGTCCACGTCCACGTCCACGTCCACGTCCACGTCCACGTCCACGTCCACGTCCACGTCCACGTCCACGTCCACGTCCACGTCCACGTCCACGTCCACGTCCACGTCCACGTCCACGTCCACGTCCACGTCCACGTCCACGTCCACGTCCACGTCCACGTCCACGTCCACGTCCACGTCCACGTCCACGTCCACGTCCACGTCCACGTCCACGTCCACGTCCACGTCCACGTCCACGTCCACGTCCACGTCCACGTCCACGTCCACGTCCACGTCCACGTCCACGTCCACGTCCACGTCCACGTCCACGTCCACGTCCACGTCCACGTCCACGTCCACGTCCACGTCCACGTCCACGTCCACGTCCACGTCCACGTCCACGTCCACGTCCACGTCCACGTCCACGTCCACGTCCACGTCCACGTCCACGTCCACGTCCACGTCCACGTCCACGTCCACGTCCACGTCCACGTCCACGTCCACGTCCACGTCCACGTCCACGTCCACGTCCACGTCCACGTCCACGTCCACGTCCACGTCCACGTCCACGTCCACGTCCACGTCCACGTCCACGTCCACGTCCACGTCCACGTCCACGTCCACGTCCACGTCCACGTCCACGTCCACGTCCACGTCCACGTCCACGTCCACGTCCACGTCCACGTCCACGTCCACGTCCACGTCCACGTCCACGTCCACGTCCACGTCCACGTCCACGTCCACGTCCACGTCCACGTCCACGTCCACGTCCACGTCCACGTCCACGTCCACGTCCACGTCCACGTCCACGTCCACGTCCACGTCCACGTCCACGTCCACGTCCACGTCCACGTCCACGTCCACGTCCACGTCCACGTCCACGTCCACGTCCACGTCCACGTCCACGTCCACGTCCACGTCCACGTCCACGTCCACGTCCACGTCCACGTCCACGTCCACGTCCACGTCCACGTCCACGTCCACGTCCACGTCCACGTCCACGTCCACGTCCACGTCCACGTCCACGTCCACGTCCACGTCCACGTCCACGTCCACGTCCACGTCCACGTCCACGTCCACGTCCACGTCCACGTCCACGTCCACGTCCACGTCCACGTCCACGTCCACGTCCACGTCCACGTCCACGTCCACGTCCACGTCCACGTCCACGTCCACGTCCACGTCCACGTCCACGTCCACGTCCACGTCCACGTCCACGTCCACGTCCACGTCCACGTCCACGTCCACGTCCACGTCCACGTCCACGTCCACGTCCACGTCCACGTCCACGTCCACGTCCACGTCCACGTCCACGTCCACGTCCACGTCCACGTCCACGTCCACGTCCACGTCCACGTCCACGTCCACGTCCACGTCCACGTCCACGTCCACGTCCACGTCCACGTCCACGTCCACGTCCACGTCCACGTCCACGTCCACGTCCACGTCCACGTCCACGTCCACGTCCACGTCCACGTCCACGTCCACGTCCACGTCCACGTCCACGTCCACGTCCACGCCGACGCCCACGCCCACGCCCACACCCACACCCACACCCACACCCACACCCACACCCACACCCACACCCACACCCACACCCACACCCACACCCATGCCCACACATCTGTGGGAGTATTGGCTCTGTCTGGCAACCTGTTTGCCATACTGTGGCACGCTGTTGTGCAGAGACGTGTGGGAGTTCCTTCTGCTCACCGACGTGCCCTACTGCAGCCTCTACGACCAAGGGTGTGTGCACACAATTCCACCAGCCTGTCCTTGGGTTTCTTCGCCAATTTACCACACATTCCGGCACATAGTCACCAAACGTCCATCCTCTCTCACTCTCTCTCCCTTTCCTGACATGCATCCTTCTTGCCATTCGAATCAAGCCCTCCCCTTTCTTTCCCGTATGCGGCCTCCTCTGGTTTGCCACGCACCTGGTTCTTACCTCCCCCCCCTCAATGCAATTCTTCTCTGCACTATCCTCTCCCCTTTCCTCTTTCCCAACCCTAAGCGCTTCCCCAATCTTTGCCACATTCCATCCCACTCCATCTCTTCCTCTTTTTTTCACCTCCTCCTTTTTTTACCCTCCTGTCTTGTTCACCTCGTCCCTTCTTTTCTCTCCCTTTTTTCCCCTCTCCTCTCTTTTTCCCCTCTCCTCCCTTTTTTCCCCTCTCCTCCCTTTTCTCCCTCCCTTTTTTCCCCTCCTTTTTTCCCCTCCTCCCTTTTTTCCCCTCCCTTTTTTCCCCTCCTCCCCTTTTTCCCCTTCCTTTTTCCCCCTCCTCCCTTTTTTCCCGTCTTTTTTCCCCTCCTCCCTTTTTTCCCTCCTCTTTTTTTTTCACCTTTCTTCTTTTCCCTCCTCCCTGCCTCCCGTCTCCCTCAAGGCTGCAGGAAGGAGTTCTTGCCTGCCTCTCCCCCTCTTTTGTTCTTTTTTTTCTTTTTCTGTTCCTTCTCTCTCTCTTTCGTACGCTTGCACTGGCATGCGTGCCCTGTGGGCAAGTGCCGACGATGGCTTGCAGTTGCGTGCTGGTGCTACTGTGGTGAGAAAAGCGCTCTGGCTGCTTCCAGAGATGTCTCATCGCACTTGACGAGAACTGGTCAAAAAGTCACCATAGCGCGACTTCTACTTTTTTTTCTTTTTTTTTTTTCTCCCAGCACGTCCTCTGTGCAATCATCTGATGGCATCCGAACGCCGTTGGACATTTTGGACGGCGTTTTGGTCTGCCCAAAGGCTGAAAATCAAACGATGCTGCGGTACGCATTCGGTGGTCAGACGCACAAGGCATTGGACAGCGGTCCACACACAACAACAGTGCGAACAAGCACCGGAATCCGTACAGCCGGCGTATGCAGAATCAGACGTCAAGAGGGTGCTTGAGTGGCAAACGTCTCTAAGGGTTGGGACGCCGAAATGTCTGACGGCGAAAGGTTTGTCTATTCAATGTCTGACAGTGAAGCGTCTGACGACGATACACCTCCTCCCCTCAATGCCTTCCCTTTCCCCCTCCCCCTCCCCTTTGCCTGTCTTCCTTTCCTTCCTCCGTTTTCTCACCTTCCCTGGCCCCCCTGGCGTACCCTGCATGTCCCCTCCTGATCATCACCCGAACCCCCTGTTCCCCCTGTTCCTGCTGGCTCCATCCCTCTCTCCCTCCCTCAACCCCGTGTGCCTCTGTTCTCACTACCCAAGCCTTGGTTCAGGGCAAGTGGCCCGGGATCACCGCCCGGTGCCCATGTTGGGCCATGCCTGGCCTGCTTTGCTTTGCCTGCATGCTTGAGCGGACAACCTTCGTGGGCAGTAGTGGTTATCTAAGCATCCACTGCCAGGACGTCAACCCCCCGCGTCGTCCCTGCCCTTAAGGATGAGATCAGGGGGCAGAAGAGGAAGGCGAGCCTGCAAGCTCCATTAGCATCGCAAGTGCGTGGTTAGGGCAAATGTTTTACAGCTGGTCGCAGACTGAGTGGCAGACTCCTGTGTTGAACCGGAGGGTCCAAGTTGAGCGTGCGTCCTCTCAGGCTGAATTGGTTCAACCAAGGTTTGCACGCCTAAACCTTCTGGGGAACTCCACTCGCAACAGGAGCTGGTCGGTATCAGTTGTGTTTGTGCATGCCAACAACGTCAGGGTCCCATGTTGGCAAGGCTGTAACATGCCCACAGCCACTGGGCTATGAGCGTTTTGATCCTGTGCATTCTCCACTGGACCGTGTGGGCGCAGGTACACATCCATTGGCAATGTACACGACACTCTGCCGAACAGTGCGCTGCGTGTGCCGGGGAAGCACAACCACAGCTCTGCTGGCAAGAATCTTCACTCTACCAGACTTGTGGCGGGCAGCAACCTTAACGGTGATCAGCAAGACAAATTAGCAGCGGAAGTCACCAACTCTTCTTTTTACTCCGACGCAGACCTTGCTCAGCTTCCCACCTTTCGACGCAAGTTGGAAGCAGACTTTGGCTCACTCCAGGGAGTGTTAGGCACCAGTCTTGGGTTGGTGCATTCTGAGGGTGCACACCAGTGCAGTTGGAGACTAAAAGAAAGCGGATTTCTTCCAGCATACATGCTGAAGGATGGGGCCCTGGAGAGAGCAGGCAGATTGAAGAGTGTAAGGAGATGATCTTGAGGCAGCTTCATGGTTCCAGCATCTGCTGAGAACTTGTCCAATGAGTTGCTTACATAGCAAACAGCTGAGGGCGTGTGTTGTACCATTTGTTCACGGTTTAATCACGGTTCAATCCAGTCTACAAGGATATTTCAACACGATGGGCAAAATCCCTACTGTTTTACCACCTACTTAGATGAGATGGTCATACCATTCTCTATCTCTACATCTTTGTGACAGGTCTACAGCAGTATGTAACAGTAGTGTAGCATTAGCTCCAAGATATCTTACATCTCCAGGAATTTTCTCATTGTATTTCATGACAAATGTTTCCAATCACTTCATTTCATGTGATGAGCGTGGAAATGTTTATCACAATGAATACGTACACCCGCCTGACAATAGTTACTAATGATGCTCCTGACCAAAGAGTCGTTCACTGTAGCAACACTCTTTCTGGTGCACGGGTCAATGATATCAGGACTAAAGAATGTGAAGCTCGGGTGACTTTCCAAACCTCTGGTAAAGTTCGCTCCAGCAGGAACGGCCACACCGTTCCCAACGTGGAAACTATTTTGACAGAACGTTTTAATGTTTCACCTTTCAGGGCACTACCGCTATCTACATGATATGGTGCGGAACGCCGGTTTACAATGTCAGGCCAAGGCTTGAGACGGGGAGAGGAGGGAGAGCGCCGCGTAATGCCACGTTCCTGGAGCAACAAGGACACAGGGACGAGGAGACAAGTTAGATGCCTTACATTTCATAGTGAGATACGGAAGGGATGAGGAAGGCAGTTGCGACATCAAACGCTCACCTTGACAAGCTGAGCTGCAAAGTTTCAATGTTTCGCCTTTTTCGGCGGGGGTTTGTCTTCCTCGTCGTCGTCCTCGTCCTCGTCATCTTCATCATCGTCACCCTCATCCGGCTCGTCCTCGTCGTCATCCTCGCCATCTTCATCGCCCTCTCCGTCGTCATCTTCGTCGCCCCCACCCTCGCCGCCTTCATCGTCGTCGTCATCATCGTCCTCGTCTTCCTCGCCTTCGCCCTCCCCGCCTTGGTCCCCTTCCTCCCCCTCTGGACCATCGTCATCGTCGTCTTCGTCGTCATCATCATCTTCGTCATCCTCGTCTTCATCGTCTCCGGCTGTGGCCGGGAGATATTCCATGCCGTCTCCTCTCCATTTTGAGCCTCTCTGACCCGATTTCGACAACTTATCAAGCACACAAGGGAACGAGTTGTCCAACAGTTGCAACAGGTCTGTATCGCACAACTTTCCCGGCGCAACAAGGTGCAGGGAGACGGCTGGGTCGTCGGGCAGGACGATAACGGCTGGGACGGTCATTTTTTGGTCTTGCGTCAGAAGCCTCAAAACAGACTGGCGACAATCTGAGGCCCCAGAGAACTCCCGAAGTGGCTCCAAGACGCTTGGCAGGGACAGGTGCTGTCGGAGTGTGCAGACACCTGCACAACGAAGGAGAGTGTCAGCTTGTGCCTTGGGGCAGGTAGACTAGTGATGCACGTTGTGTAGAATGCCATAAAATCGACGACTTCATGGGACTGGATACGGCGGCAAACCATGCTTGCTACCATACTCGAGCGCAACTACGAGCTAGGAGATCGAGGTGCAGATGGAACCCTGGTCAGGCGAGCTGAACTTCGGGGGAGGGCCTCACCGAGAGAGGTGGCACTTGGGAGTGGGCGCAGCAGCTGTTGTAGCAGCCGACGCAGCACCGTCAGTCTACGAAGGAACGCGGTGAGGGGGGGTGCTTTGCTGGCTAGGGGGATGGAGCTACCGCATCTGGGCTGGTCAGGGGCCACAATGAGCCCTAATGCGGTTGGGCAAACTTGGCGGATGGGACGGCCGGGCCCTGGCACGGACAGCTCGCGAGACCCGCTGGGCAGGGCTCTTATCAAGCGGTTTGTTCATTATCCAGGTTTGTTGCGTAGAGCGAGCAAACCCATATTCTCGTGACTTCCTTTCATGAAGTTCGGAGCAGTCTACCGACCGGGTATGATGTGGCACTGAAGGTTTTGACAACCCTGTAAAACATTTCACGGGTGCCCGTCAAACTGTTCATGGCTAACCAGGCCTATCGTGGGCCGAGCCGCTAGCCATACCAGGGAAGGCTCGGCAAACAGCCGAGCCTACAGGAGAACCGAACCTCACTTGTGCATCTCGTCAGATTTGGTGGCGAAATTATTTTTCGTTTTTGTGGCGGGACAGCAATCCGTATGCGATACCTTTCTTCGTCAGCTCTGACTGCACGCCATGCTGGCGCAGGCGATAGAAGGGGTCCGTACGTGCTGCTGCGAACTTTCGTCGCCGGATCGGCCCTTGACGAGTGTTCACCCGAACATGCAGTCAGATTACGGGATGTCTAAGGTCCCTGAAAATTAGCAATTCATTTCTTGAGAGCGAATGGCTCTTCTGCATACACACGTGTCACTTTCTTCAGACAAGGTAGACCACCTTTGTCTTCCTGGTATTATCATTGAACAGGGCATGTATGACCCTTATTTCCAAAAAATTGAATATTTAGTATAAAAAACATTTGATGGATTTTAAAAACATAAACCTCCTTTTAATTGCAGATTGTACCCCTCATTCCACATGCGCAATATAAAAAATCGACCATTCCACCTCAAACGTGTATTATATCAGCCATCCCCTGTACATTGCCATTCAAATATTCACCCTAATGAAAATCAAAATTGTTAACCTATCAATACATTTGTTTTGCTATGCATCACTTAGGCTTCTAAGTAGTCTTTCCACGACCAACTAACGAGTTGCAACATTCCTGCTTGATTAAGGACTATCACAAGAGGAGTTTAATTGGAAACTTCCTAGTTCAATTAATGAATCTATGGTCTTCCATTCATGAAAGGGAAGCTTTGGTCTTTTTTCCTCGTGTGCAACAAAACATTCCAAGCATATTATCGCATAACAACATCCATCCAATAATAGAGGGTGTACTTCAACCTTCACAAAACACGTGCATTTCTTGGAAGTCTGCAATGCACCATTTCGCAACGGTGTGCTAGACCAAGACGGTTGTCTACCAAACTTCATTCAAACGTGTTTGTGGTCACATCTTGTGTTCCATGCCAGTGTGCACCGGTCTGCGTGGAGAAGTTGATGAGCTCGTTCTATTTCTTTCACTTTCATAGAATGGATTAATCTTCAACGACATTGGCAAAGAAATAGGCAAAACAGGAACATGACATGCATTAGCTCGACTCATTTGACATTCATCTGCATAACTCTTTTCCGACCATTGTGTATCTTTCACACATCGACGTTTGACATGGACCACGTACTAGTGAGAAGATAAAGGGAGTCTTCCTAGCCCTACAGTTGCTCATTGTAGCGGATTGGACGGGATCGTTAGCCGACTAGGCCAAAACTGCGGTGCTTGAGGGTCGACGACCCTCAAGCCATCCAGTCCAACCGCCCACAGAGAGACGGGGAACATGCCACAGGTTGCCACGGGCGGTGGCGAGCAGGACGACAAGACCAGACGGACGCAATGACACAGTGCCAACACCACGCGAGTGCACGACATCCATGCTCATGCGGTCAAAGGCAGTCACGGACAGGAGGCTGAGCTCGAGACCAGGGACGAAGAGGACATCGGTCAGAAAGACGTCACCGGCAGGACCACGAAAACGAACGACGCCAACACCACGGACAGGTAACACCTGCCCGGAACCCGTCCGGACAGCGGAGACATCGCCGATGGGACAGAGCATACTGAAGGCCTCACGAGAGGCCGTCATGTGATGCGTGGCCCCGGAGTCGATGATCCAGGTCTCAGCAGGATCCTGGACCGGGGTCGTTAGATCGCTAACGGTCACATGGCAACAGGCGAGGGACGCAGACGCGGTGGACAGAGGCACGAAACGGGACTGCCAATCGTCAAGCCAAGCAATATCATCAAGGAGAGGGGCGGAGGAAACCACGGGCGACGATGAGACAGACGATGAAACGGGACATGACCGCAGCTCAGTCTCAGTCATGCAGGGCTGGGCAACAGAGCAGGAGGTGATGCAACTCGCACTTTCCTGGGGAGGAGGGCGAGGCAGGCCGAGCTGGAGAGCGATGAACTGCTCCAGCTGACGCTCACGGGAGGAGGGCCCGGGAGTGTAGACGGAGTCCGGAGTGACGGCGCCGGAGCTCGGGTAGTAGGAGAGCTGCGCTGGTGAAGGAAGCGGGGGCGCCGACGGCTGCGGGTAGTACTGCTGCGGCGCGGGTGTCTGCGGGACAGGCGGAGCTGTCGGAGTGACCGAGCCGCTGGACGAGGTCAAAGTGGTCGGGACAGCAGTGGCGACGGCGGCAGAGGCGAGGCGTCGCTCCCGCTGGCGTCGCATGGTAGCGACGATGCGCGCCTCATCCGTCGGGATAGGGCACGTGTACCATCCATGCCCGGGCTGACCACAGTTGTGGCAGACCGAGCCACTACCGCTGGAACCTGTTGACGACTGCTGCTGCTGCTGCTGCGGCTGACCCTTGCCTTTCTTGTTCCAGTTCTTCTTCTTCTTCCTCGATGACGAAGAGGCTGCTGCGGCGGGGGAGGCGACGGCCACGGAGGCAACGGCAGGGGAGGCGACAGCGGGGGAGGCGATGGCAGGAGATGCAAGCGCCTCCGTACGATGGAGTTGGGACTCCTGGCGAGCTTCCTCAATACGGAGGAAGAGCTCGTATGCCCAGGGCATGAGGGTGCCCTGGGTCGCCATGGTGGAGAGGACGTCCTGCGGGTAGTGTACGAAGACGTCGGCGTAGTCGCTAGTGGCGCCGCGCTTTATGGTGAGGAGCGCGGACAGAGGGGGCGGAGCACATGTGCCGAGACGACGGAGGATGTCCTCTGCCCGCTGCCAGTAGGCAGTGACCGTTTCGGTCTCCCCCATATGCAGGGAGTTGAACTCCCGGAGGAGACGGCTGATCTCAGCGTCGCTGGAGAGGCGATGGGGCCTAGTGAGGACGTGCCAGGCGGCTGAGGGGTCTGGGATGGCGCCAGCCGTGACGTCGCCGAGGAAAGGTTCTAAGGCCAGGCGGGAAGCTGGAGGGGCGACTGGGACAAGGGCACGGGCGGCGCGACCAGCGTCATACAACTGGTCGGCCTGGGTGGGGTCGTAAGGGAGGGTGTAGTATGTCCACAGACCCTCACCCTGCGCCCAGATCCGGAAGCTAAGTTCCCAGCTTCGGAACTGCTCGCCGGCCTGAAGCGGCGGCGGCGGCGTCTCAAAGTCCTGCCTCCGGCTGGCACCCGGAGTGGGGCCAAGGACGGAAGTGACTGTCTACCGCTGACGCTGAGTCTGCTGTTGTGCCAGGTAGTACGTGGCAGCAGACACAGCGGGGCTGGCGTGCCCTGGAGGTATGAAGGATGGCAGCGCGCTAGTGGCGGTTTGGGAGACGACTGGCTGCAACGCCGCAAGCTGCTGGGTCAAGGCGG
>SZWC01001507.1:87891-136388 GCA_023375785.1 Penium margaritaceum
GTCAGCTGCCCCCTCAGTCTGCTGCTCTAGAGTCTAAGTCTGGAAGCTCTGGGTTTTGTTACTCAGAAACGCGCGCGCCAGAGTTAGCGCCAGAAAGCAGCTGAAAACTGACAATGACTGATTAGGAATGAAGAATGAACAACAATGGGAGACCCCTCCAAGTTCTAGGCCCCCCCCAGCTCTGTAGAGCTTGTTACTCAGTTCAACAGCCAATCAGAAAATAGCTCAGTTCAAGCTGGCAGGTTTTCTCGGTGAGGCCTGCCAGGCAGCCGACAGCCCAAAACTCGGGCATCGTCCGTTTTGCTTGAAAACTGGACCATACTATAATACCGCCGCTGCGAACGCAGCCGTGCGGTCAGAATCTGCTAGAAAAATAGTAGCGAGGAGTTATGGCAGCCTAAACCCAGATAGTGCCCACAACGGTTTATGCTGCCAAACAGGGCCATGCAACCTGCAACTGGGACCCTAGGCAGTGCATGACGATGCAGACGCAATGGGACGCGCTGGATGCATGCAAGCAGCAAATGCGGTGTCAATGACCACCGGCAGCACGATCGCCGAGGAGGCCTGCCGATGGAGCTGAGCGCGTCGCCTGAGAGAGGAGGCTCCAGCGAACTGCGTGAAGACCTCAGCGTGCGTCGGCTCTACCGGACGACACTCCATCGGCGTCGAGTCTCGCCGTTAGTCATCTGCACGCCGATGTACACAAGCCGGGAGGACACAACAGAGCACAATGAGAGATATGAAAAAACCAACAAGAAATCCTAGGCAGCAGGTTGGGGCAGCAGCGTTGCTGATGCAGCATGCGTGCTTCCACGCTCGTTGCTTAAGTCTGCTGCCCCCTTAGTCTGCTGCTCTAAAGTCTCAGTCTGGAAGCTCTGGGTTTGTTACTCAGAAACGCGCGCGCCAATGTTAGCGCCAGAAAGCAGCTGAAAACTGAAAGTGACTGATTAGGAACGAAGAATGAGCAACAATGGGAGACCCCTCCAAGTTCTAGCTCCCCCCCACTAGTGTAGAACTTGTTACTCGGCTAACCAGCCAATCAGAAAATAGTCATAGACCTATTTTTTGGCAGGCGGGGTTTTCTCAGTGAGCCCTGCCAGATGTATGTAGCAGCAGCTACTGAGCTAGCACACAAGTAAGCAAGCGAGTGTGCGATGGAGCGACACCATGAATCGGGGACAAGCTCACTTGAACACACGGAAGTTAAGCGGAAGCCAAGTGAATGAGTAACAAGTGAGCGAGGTGGTAAGTGCCAGTTGACCGGGCCACCCACGCGAGGTACTCGACGTGGGGCCCGGACGTCACCCAGGGATCGAACCTGCCCCTGGAGCAATCGAGCTCCATGCGATTTCTCACATGCCAGTATAACCTGACGTGTGGTCTTGAGGGATCAGCAACTTGGTTCACCACTCTAGGAGCATGCAAGTGTGTGAAGCTTCAACCAAACCACACGCATGCGATCCTACAAAATGTATTCTCCATTTTGGTTTGCACAGTCATCACTAAACAAAGGCTTGTGACGAGGTTGGTGTTGTGGCCACCAACTGATGGCTTGATGGTGGCACCACCATTGTGTGCCTCGTGACGTGTCACAGTTTTCCATCGGAGAGCCTCATTCCAGCTTAATCACCTGCAGTGATGATGTGGGTGTGTGAGTGGAGACAAGAGGGCACTTGCGTGTGTCACAATTATAACCAACACTAGACGCCCGACAACCCTAAGCCCGGGCGTCGTCCGTTTTGCCTGAAAATTGGACCATACCATAATACCGCCGCTACGAACGCAGCCATGCGGTCAAAATCAGCTAGAAAAATAGCATTAAAGAGTTATGGCTGCCCGAACCCAGGTAGTGCCTACGACAGTCAGTGATGCCAAACAGGGCCACACAGTAGGAGACATGGACCCTAGGCAAAGCATGATGCTGCAGACGCAACGCCACGACCAGAGACAACGTTGGGTGCATGCAGACAGCATCTGCAGTGGCATTGACCGCCGGCGGCCCGACCGCCGAGGAGGCCTGCCGATAGAGTTGAGCACGTCGCCGGAGGGAGGAGGCTCCAGCAAACGGTGAGTGGGCCTCAGCCTACGTCGGCTCCACCGAGCGACAATCCAGCAGCGTCGAGACTCGTTGTCAGTCATCTTCACGCTGATGTACACAAGCCGGGAGGATACAATAGAGTACAATGAGAGATGTACGAAAACCAACACTCCCCCATGAGTCACAGGCGTAGTGCACATGTGCGGGCAGAGACATAGTCAACGACCAGACTCCCCCAGGCCACGCGGAAACGCAGGCAGGGACAAGGAGAGCCACTCACGGACGCATGCCGACCGCACTCACAGCCTTCTTGAACGAGTCGCGCTTCAGTGCCTTGGTCAAGAACTCAGCCAACATCCGTGGTGTCTCAACCCACACGATGCTGATGTTGCCGTCATGCAACAATGAACGCACATAGCGATACTCAATGATAATGTACTTTGTGCATGTGTGATGTACGCTGTCATTGTCGGCGATGGCCATGGGACTCTCATTGTCATAATGCAACGTGATGGATGCGACAGACTGACGCAACTTGGACAACAGACGATGCAACCACACACTCTCATGCGCGCCTGACCCAAGAGCAACGTACTCGGCCTCAACAGTGCTGCGTGAAATGCACCCCTACTTGCCACAGCGCCAGGACACAGCTGTGCTGCCAATAAGAAAGATCTAGCTTGTGCGACTTTTACCGTCCGGACTGCCGGCCCAGTCACTGTTGGTGTAGCCTACCGCGACAACTGACGGCTGGCGACGGAACATGAGACCTTTTCGAGGAGTCGAGACGACATAGCGCAGTACTCGGATCGCGACCTCGTAGTGGAGGTGACGCGCCTCCTGAGAAAACTGGGCTAGGAGGTTGACGACGAATGTGATGTCTGGGCGCGTCACCGTCGCCAGGAACATTAGTGACCCAATGACTCACAGGTACGTGGTCATGACAACTGGCTCCCCCAAAATAGCTGGGCCAGGACTCTTCAGCTTCACTTGGCCATCAGGTGACATGGGTGAAGATGCGCTCGGCACGAGTGGCAGGTCTTCCGCAAAGAGGGTGGACAGAGTCTGCACAAAGGCGGCCTGGTGGATGTGCAGGACGCCCTGGAAGCGATCATGCTCGAGCTCCATCCCCAGGAAGACTCTGGTAGATCCGAGATCCTTCATCTGGTAGGCAGCATGTAACAAGTCCTTGACACGGTGGATGGCAGCCGTGTCTAGCAACGCAATGAGGAGATCGTCGATGGAAAGCAGAACAGCAGCAGAAGTCTGGCCTCGCGGACTGACAAACAATGTGGGGTCACCGGTGCTCCGTTGGAGCCCGCCGCGAAGGAGCGTGGTGCTGATCTCCTTGTTCCAGCATCGAGGCGACTGCTTCAGGCCATAGAGGGCCTTCTGCAGCCGCCAGACTCTCCTAGTGCCATCGTCGAAGCCTGGGGGCTGCACCATGTACAGCTCCTCACCCTCCATTGAGCCATGGAGAAAAGCATTGCTCACATCCATCTGATGCAGCTCTCACCCATGCTGGGCGACCAGGCTGAAGAGCGCCCGGCTAGTGGAGAACCAGCCAACTGGGGCAAAGATCTGGTCGTAATCGACCCCAAGAATCTGGGCAAACCCCTTGGCTGTAAGGCGGGCCTTGTACTTGTCCAAGGACCCGGCGGGCTTCCACTTGCGCCAAAAGACCCACTTGGCACCGATGGCCTTCCAACCTGGGGGAAGGTCGATGAGGTCGTACACGTGGTGCTGTCAGATGGCAGCGAGCTCATCGGGTCAGGCAGCGTCCCAGTGTACGGCCTCATGAGAGGCTCGTGCCTCGGGTAGGGTGGCTCGGTCCTCCGGGCATGCTGTGGAGCCGACTGAGAGAGCATGTGCATCTCGAGCCCCAGGTGGGATGCGCGTGACTGCAGGCACGACAGCGTGCCGATGCTCGTAATGAAGCATGGCGTAGCCCAGTGCGGAGCCCGGGTGAAGGTCCGCAATGATTGCCGAGGTGGTTAAGCCGAGGGCCTTGGTGCCAGGATCCCCACTCACGACCGTGGGTGTGGAGGAGACACGTGGAGCCACAGGGGGTTGAGGCGCCACGGAGCGTGGTGCGACGGTTTGTGCACTCACCGACGGCCTGGGTCGGAGGTTGCCATCTTGGCCACGTGTGTAGTGTGGCAGGGCAGGCAATGGCACTGAGTCTGACGGGCCAACGGAGGCGGACGGGGCTACTGGCCTGGAGAGACCAGCGGATGCAACCGGGGCTACTAGCCCGGAGGGGCCAGCGGGTGCAACTGGGACTGCTAACCCAGAAAGGCCAGTGGACGCGACTGGGGCTGCCATCCGGAGGGACCAGTGGACGCGAATGGAGCTGCTGGCTCGGAGGGGCCAGTAGACGTGACTGGGGCTGCCGGCTCGGAGGGGCCAGTAGACGTGACTGGAGTTGCTGGCCCGGAGAGGCCAGTAGACGCGACACGGGCTGCCAGCTTAGAAGGGCTGGTGGACGCGACTCGAGCTGCCGGTCCGGAGGGGGCAGTGGACGCGACTGGGTCTGTCGGCCCGGAGGGGCCAGTGGACGCGACTAGGGTTGCTGGCTCAGAAGGACTGAGGAATGTGTCACCTGGAAGCGGCAGGACGGAGGACGGACTCACCACTCCCCCACGCAACGGGATAGACACGGACGAGCCGGAGCGAATTAGGTCACGAGGGAACAGGTCTTCGAAGAAGAGGGCATTGCGAGACTCGACGATGTAGTGCCTGGAGGGATCCCAGAAGCGCCAGGCCTTGGACTGACGAGAGACATTGAGGAAGGTGTAGGGACGTCCGCGGGGGGCGAGCTTGCCGCCCTGCTGTGGGGCGGGCAACCTCACAATGGTCACACAACCCCAGACACGAGCTGGGCAGAGGTCAGCGCGCTGACCGCACCAATGCTGGTACGACATGGACTGGTGGGGAAGGGGACCGTGGGGAATCCAGATCCAGACCCAGGTCATGTAGGCCATGGCTTCAAAATAGAAGCCATCGAAGAAATCTGACTCGACCCACATGGTACGGACGTCGTTGGCCATGGTACGATTCCATCGTTCGGAGACACCGTTCTGAGTGAGCGTGTAGGGCGTAGACGTCTCATGGTGGATCGCGCGGGAGGCGAGAAAGGCCGTGTTCTCACCCATGTACTCACCACCGCGATTGGAGCAAAAGCAGCAAAGAGAGCGGCCACACTCGCGCTCCGCAAGGACAAGCCAGTCCAAGATGGCTCGGGCGACATCGCTCTTCTGCCGAAGACAGAAGACCTAGCGGTACCGAGAATAGTCGTCGGTGAGGGTGAGGACATAGAGGCCTTGCTCGCCGATGGACTCGGTGGGGAGAGGGCCCATGACAATCGAGTGGACGAGGTCGAGAGGGGTAGATGCATGGGAGGAAGACAAAGGGTACATGGACCTGTGCATCTCCCCCTGAGCACAATCAATGCACTCGGTGGGGCACGGGAGAGGGAAAGTCTCCGTGTCAAGGACCTTGGCCAGCTGGGTGCGGAGCATGCTGTCTACCGCAGCAGAGTGGACGTGGCAAAGGCGGCGGTACAAGAGACGGGTGTGCTGAGGAGAGAGCGTGCTGGTGACAAACACATGGCCTGTGGTGGCCGACGGGGAGGAGACGAAAGGAGAGGAGGAAAGGCGAGGTACATGCCACAGATTGCCACGGACGGTGGCGTGCAGTACGATAAGACCAAACGGATGCAACGACACAGTGCCAACACCTTGCGAGTGCACAACGTCCATGCTCATGCGTTCAAGGGCAGTGAAGGACAGGAGGCTGAGCTCGAGACCTGGGACGAAGAGGACATCGGTCAGAAAGACGTCACCGGGAGGACCACGGAAACGAACGACGCCAACACCACGGACAGGAAACACCTGTCCGGAGCCCGTCCGGACACCAGAAACATTGCCTAAAGGACCGAGCATAGTAAAGGCCTCATGAGAGGGCATCATGTGATGTGTGGCCCTGGAGTCAATGATTCAGGTCTCAGTAGGGTCCTGGACCTGGGTCGCCAGATTACTAACGGTCACATGGTAGCAAGCAAGGGACGCGGATGCGGTGGAAAGAGGCGCGAACCGAGACTACCAATCGTCAAGCCACGCAACGTCGTCATGGAAAGGGGTAGAGGAGACCATGGGAGACGACGAGACAGACTAGGAAACGTGACACGACCGCAGCTCAGTCTTAGTCATGCAGGACTGGACTAGAGAGTAGGAAGTGATGCAACTCGCACTTCCCTCGGGAGGAGGGCGAGGCGGGCTGAGCTGGATTGCGATTGACTGCTCCAGCTGACGATCGTGGGAGGACGGCCGGGGAGTGTAGACTGAGTGCGGAGTGACGGCACCGGAACCCGGGTAGGAGGAGGACTGCACTGGTGAAGGAAACGGAGGCGCCGACGGATGGTGTGGCTACAGCACTGGTGTCGGCTGGACTGGCAAAGTGACCAGAGTGGTGGAGCTACTGGACGAGGCTAAGGCGTCAGAGCTGGCGATAGCAATGGCGGCTGAGGCAAGACGGACCTCCCGTTGGCGACGCATGGTGGCGATGACGTACGCCTCGTCCATCAGTAGAGGGCACGTCTACCACCCTTGCCCGGGCTGGCTACAGTTGTGGCGACTAAGCCGCCACCGTTGGACTCGGTCGACGACTGCTGCTGCTACTGACGCTTGCCTTTCTTGTTCCGAAGCTTCTTCTTCCCCGACGACGATGAGGTAGCTGCGGCGGGGGAGGCGATGGCCACAGAGGCGACGGCAAGGGAGGCGAGAGCCTCCATGCGCTGGAGTCGAGACTCCAGACGAGCTTCCTTAATCTGGAGGATGAGCTCGTATGCCCAGGGCATGAGGGTACCCTGGGCCGCCAAGGTGGAGAGGACGTCGTGAGTGTAGTGGACAAAGACGTTCGCGTATGCATCAGTGGCACCGCGCTTGATGGTGAGGCCAGAGGGGGTAGGGCAGAGGTGCCAAGGCAACGAAGGATGTCCTCCGCCCGCTCCGAGTAAGCGGTGACCGTCTCGGTCTCCCCCATGTGCATGGAGTTGATCTCCCGCAATAGACGGCCGGTCTCAGCCTCGTTGGACAGTCGATGGGGACGAGTGAGGACGTGCCACGTGGCTGCAGGTTCTGGGGTGGCGCCAGCGGCGAAATCACCGAGGAAGGGCTCTAGGGCGAGGCGGGAAGCCGTAGGGGCGACAGGGACTAGAGCACGTACCCTACTGATCTTTGATTTCGTTTATAATGATTTACAGGCTGAACAAAGTTGAATGAAATTTTTCTTAGGAGAATTGATTAAGTACACCCTAAATAATTCATTCTAGACTAGTGTTTTCACATTTCGTTCAAAAGTCGGGTTCATGTCTACTTGAAGTTCTGTTTGAACCCGGTGCTTCTCTTCAAACATTTCAGTTCACTCACTAGCCAAAAGGACAAGTGACAACCTCTTCACTCGCTGTGAGATATGCATAAAGAAGTCTAAACTCGACCATACCAAGACAGTCTGACATGCCAATCCGATGCTGCGACAGTTGCGCGCTTCGGCCTGACGTGTCAGACTGCTGACGCAACTACACTTGCGACGTCCGAAAGTGCGCAAAATGCTCGATCGGCTATTCCGGAGGTGCACGTAGTCAGTCATGAACGAATTTAAGGATCACACTTTTTCGTTCAACGAATGCTTAAGTACTACCAAAATAATTTCCAGGACAGAATCCGTGAACAAAATTAAGGATTCTCTAAATTACAAGAATAAAAGAAAACGAAATTAAAGATCAGTACGGTATGGCACGACTAGCATCATACAACTGGTCGGCCAGGGTGGGGTCATACGGGAGGGTGTAGTATGCCCACAGGCCCTCACCCTGCGCCTAGATCCGTAAGCTGAGCTCGCATCTCCGGAACTGCTCCCCAGCCTGAAGCAGCGGCGGCGGCATCTCAAATTCCTTCTGCCTGCGGCCGGCGCCCAAAGTGGGGCCAAGGATGGAGTACACCGTCTGCCGCTGGCGCTGAGTCTGTTGCTGCGCCAGGTAGTGTATGGCAGCAAACACAGCTGGGCTGGCGTGCCCTGGAGGGATGAATGGTGACAGCGCACTGGTGGCAGTATGGGAGGCCAATAGCTGCAGCGCTGTAAGCTGCTGCATCAAGGCGACGAGCTGTTGATGAAGAGCAGCCAGAGGGTGAGGGTTGTCGCCAACGACACCAGAGGGGTGCTGCTGCTGCTACTACTGCTGCTGCCACTGCTACTGCTGTTGCTGCTACTACCGCTGCTGCTGTTGCTACTGCTATCGCTGCTGCCGCTACTGTTGTTGCTGTTGCTACTACTACTACTGCTACTACTGTTGCTGCTGCTGCTGCTGCTGCTGGTGCTGCAGCCGTTGCAAGAAAGGGGGGCTCGAGGTCCCCCCAACGGAGGAGGACCCCTCCCCACTAGGGCTGCTAGCCATAGTTTGGTACCCCTTGGTTTCCCTTCCTTTTTTTGTTCTTTTTTTTTGTTGCTGGTGTCAGTAGTGACGTCAGCTTAGGGCGGCTGACGTTAGCTATTGCCGCCATGTTATCTGCAGGGCTACTACTGTAGATGACTCCTTGTCCACCCTTTGGTATTCTTCCCCCCTTTTTTTGCGTTGATGACATCAGTAGTAACGTCAGCAATAGGATGCTAACATCAGCAGCGACGATTGTTGGGGCCGGTGCTGCAGCTCCTGCTACTACTGCTACTACTATAGCTGTTGTTGCTGGTGTTGCTGCTTGTGTTACTACTGCTGCTGCTGTTGCTACAACTGCTGCTGCTGCTGGTGCTGCTCCTGCTGCTATTGCTGATACTGCTGCTGCTGTCGCAGTTGCAGCCGTTGCTACTACTGCAGTTGCAGCTGCTGCTGCTGCTATTGCTGCTGTTGCTACTTTAGTTATAACAGCAACTGCTGCTAATGTTCCTGAGGGCTGCTGCGGTTGTTGTGGGTGCTGCAGTAGCTATGGCAGCTGCTACAGCTGCGGCAGACAAGCTGGTGGGGTGGGGGATTTTTTTTCTTGTTTTGTTTTTTGTTTTTTCTTCGGTCACAACGTGCTATGCTGCTTGCTGTGGATAGCGTGCAGTGAGCTCGCTGTTTTCTTCAAGCAGCGGGCTCGCTATCCACAGCACGTCGCTCCCAGCGAGCTACAGGCTGCGAGCAGCAGCAGCCACTGCTGGCTGCTGTCAGCAGCTTCTCGCTGCTGCTACTGCTGCAACTAGCTGCTACTATGGCTTGCTGTTGCGGCTACTGCAGCCTGCTGCTGGTGCTCCTCTCTGCTGCAGCTGCTTCTCGCTACCGTTGGTGCTCGCTGCTACTGCTGTTACTTGCTGCCGTTGCTGTTGCTATTGCAGGCTGCTGCTACTGGCTGCCGTTACTGCTTGCTGCTGTGGACTGCTGCTGCTGCGAGCTACTGCGATCTACTACTGCTGCCTGCTGCTGTTGCTGGCTGCTGCTGCCACTGCTCGTTGCCGTTGCCTGTGGCTGCCGCTGCTGCACGCTGCTGCTGCCGCTTGCTAGTGCCAGTCACTACACCTGGGTGACGTTGCAGCGTGCATCGTCGCCCGCAGGTATCGGACACAGCCTGCCGCCCACCTCCTCGTGTCACGCATGGGGGTCAGTGCTGTTGAAAAAAATTCGGCAGCATTTCCCCTGGCTCAGTGGCTGTGGGAAAAACTCTGACGCAGCCACCAAGCGGGTCAATGCTGCCGGAAAAAATCCGGCAATATTTCCCCTGCACTGGCGCGTATGGGGGTCCGCCGGGGTTATCTGACACTTGTACGCCAGTTTTCTGGTACTTCTGCTACGCTCTGGCTCTGATACCAAGCTGGAAATCGTAGGCAGTAGGTTGGGGCAGCAACATTGCTGATGCAGCGTGCGGGCTTCCAGGCTTGTTGCTTGAGTTTGCTGCCCCCTTTGTCCGCTGCTCTGAAGTTTAAGTCTGGAAGCTCTGGGTTTGTTACTCAGAAACGCGCGCGCCAATGTTAGCGCCAGAAAGCAGTTGAAAACTGAAAGTGACTGAGTATGAATGAAGAATGAACAACAATGGGAGACCCCTCCAACTTCTAGCTCCCCCCCACTAGTGTAGAACTTGTTACTCAGCTAACCAGCCAATCAGAAAATAGTCCTAGACCTATTTCCTGGCAGGCAGGGTTTTCTCTGTGAGCCCTGCCAAGCGCCCAACAGCCCAAAACCCGGGTGTCGTCCGTTTTGCCTGAAAACTGGACCATGCCATAATACCAACGCTACGAACGCAGTCGTGCGGCCAGAATCAGCTAGAAAAACAACAACAAAGAGATATGGATACCCGAACCCAGGCAGTGCCTACGACAGTCAGTGATGCCAAAAAGGGCCATACTGTAGGAGACATGGACCCTAGGCAAAGCATGATGTTGCAGACGCAACACCACGACCAGAGACAGCGCTGGGTGCATGTAGACAGCATCTGCAGTGGCAGTGACCGCCGGCGGCCCGACCGCCGAGGAGGCCTGCCGATCGAGCTGAGCGCGTCGCCGGAGGGAGGAGGCTCGATCGAACGGTGAGTGGGTCTCAGCGTGCGTGGGCTCCACCGAGCGACACTCCAGCAGCATCGAGACTTGCCGTCAGTCATCTGCACGCCGATGTACACAAGCCGGGAGGACACAACAGAGTATAATGAGAGATGCACGAAAACCAACACACTGTCCCAGGTGACCCCGCTCGAGCCACGTGGCTCCTTCGATCAGTCGACTTGGCACTGCCACGCTACACTCGTCTGGCAAAGCACTACACTTAGCTATCAAAAGTGGGAGGGCCAGCTGGGCCCTCTCTCCTCGCAAAAGCGAGGGGTGGTCGACAACCACTCCTCACCACGGCAAATCCTGCCCGGCGGCCAGCCCTTGTTGGCCGCCGGCCAGATGGCAACCAGCCGGCCAGGGGGCCGACGACTGGTCAGGTGACAAGCCGGGCACCAATCGGTCACCTGGAGGCCATCCATTGAGCTCGATGCTCTATAAGTGGCCAGGAGGCCATGAAGCATGAAGGGTTGAGGCTGATGGCCTCGAACCCTTGACTTCATCCTCCCCTCCCCGCCTCACAGGGTGAGTGAAATGAGGGAACGAGACAAGCGAGAGTGCGTACGCGTAGAAGAAATGAGAGAGAGAGAGAGAGAGAGAGAGAGAGAGAGAGAGAGAGAGAGAGAGAGAGAGAGAGAGAGAGCAGGGAGAGACTCTGGAAGCCAAGGAAAAGGAAGAGGAAGAAACAGGATGGAGGGGAGAGGAACGGAGGACAGACTGAGGGTGATGCAGGATGGGGCAAAGAGAAGAAGCACCAACCTTCNCCCCCCCCCCCCCCGTACATAATATACAACACATCCATTCATCTTGTTTGCCTTTAGTTTAAGAGCCCTCGCTCCTTGGTCTACAGTATGCCAATGCTTGATTTCTCGTCCTTTTACAATCACGATCTCATCACTCTCATGCACCCTTTCTCTCAGTCACTTTCCTCCTTTGCTCAGCTCTACAAAGCATCCACCTCTTCATTGCACATTCCCTCTTTGTTCCCTTTTCTCTCATAGACTCGACATATATACTTCGCATCCACAACCTACATACACTCATTTATGGTAAAATCCATGTTCCTATACTTGTCCTATACCTCTCTCTCAGCTGTCATCAATCGGTTGCCTCCTTGTACATTATTGTGCTTGTATTTTAACTTGCCTACATGTATTGTGTGGGAACACTTCTTATGACACTTGCCGTGCTGATATTGGAAATGGTTTTATTATTAATATTTTTGAAATATAGAAAATCATTAAGTCTATTTACATAGTTTGACCTCGGAGTTCCTTGGATGGTAATTGAGCATTTATCAAGAGAAAATATCGAATCCTTAGATTCATTCACAACTGTCTTGGAGCTGATTGAGACATGTAGATCTTGAATTTTGCGCATACGTAGACATAGCATGTGTGAATATGCCAGAAGTCTAATGCGCTCAAGCATGCAAATGTCGTCGTCTTGGATTGGCGTATCAGACTAACACTAGGGGGGGGCACGGGTATAGATCAAAGTCAAATGCATGTCAAACGAGTACCGTGTATGTGGTCCATTGGAAAAACAATAGATTCCTTGACTTTTCAGTGCAACAAAAGAATGTGGATCCAAGTGTTTATAACAAATTGCTAGGGCACCCAACAAGGAACTATGCGGGCTGTACCTTGTCAACTCATTTGAGAAACAATGGTCGAAAAAAATGGAAAAGAATCATTAGTAGATAAATTAAAAGATGAACAGGGCTGAAAGCTTCATACAACATTGCATGATGCCGTCCAATCGAGACATTGCATCTTTGCTTTCATCGTCACCTCTTGCTGCGAGAGCCTCTTCTTGTCTCCTCTTCTGCCACTTACGCCACCATGCCTGCTCCAACCTCCGCCTCCTGAGATATGACTATGGTTGCCAATCCACCCTATGTCCGAATTAAGCGCACGTGATTCCTGCCAGGTTCTTTTCGTCTCCCTTGTCCATCTACTCACTCTCCTCTTCAACCGTAGCTCATGTCAACAGTGTTGTATCGCTCCGTTCCTTGGGAGCCATGAATAGATTTCATCGTGACTACACCATGCATATAGGATCAACGCTCGTGGTGATTTTTTACCTTATCAGTCGTCAACAACTCATAACAATAGCCTAGCCCCCATCTATCGCATTGCTTCAAGATTCTTGTAGCTCCATGTCTATTCGTTTTGTCTATGTACCCTTCTGTCTCCCCGAAAAGCCACCAAATAACTCTGCTTCACAAATCTTAAGCTATTCGTCACTCCTGTGTTTCCCCCTTCCCTCCTCGTGACCTCATGGCAAGGTCATCTCTTTGGCACCGTTATCACCTATCCAAGCACTCTTATTTTACCTTTGTAGCTATCATATTAGCCTAATCATTTCCCATGCCCTTCACCACCATCAAACATCTACCTTCCTCCTTCTCATTGCACCAGTCTTTTGCACTACCTTTTTATTTCACCCTTTTCTTCCCAAAGCATTGTAGATTTGTCGTCATCCACACCCACTTCAACAGCTTCATCATCATCGTTATCTTCTTCATCAACAATCATTGTCAGTCATCATCATCAGTTTTACCCATATGGTTCCGTCCCCACATCCTATCCAATCATCAAGGAATAGATTTCCTGTCATCAGTCAACTCGACCTTTAGCGCCCGCTGGTGTCATCTCAGACATGCGTAGTGACCTGCACCCACTCCTTCAAGTATTTCGCAATTAACCCACAATTGCTGATAGAGATCTGGCAGTCCCATGCTTGATCATAAACACATGGTTGCAAACTGAGAGGACTGATGTCTGGATCTTGGATTGCATGTATTAACAATGTTGCAAGGAGGTACCACCTCATCAACAATCCCTCGGAAGAGATTACATCTGAATGACATGGAAAGTGTTGTGTGGACCTATATAGTTTTTGCGAGGACACCTGGTTAATTGGTCGCAGAGACGCTCTTTACAAAAGGGGAAAGGAGCGTCATTACAATAGCTCTCTGAACACGTACCACACGGAATGTGAGAAAACTCATCCTATGTATCCTCTTCCAAACTAGCAAGACATTGTTGACTATGTACATCCCAAAAGGCATTGAATTTGCCATTGATACACACTTTTGATGAGTCTTTGGTGAAGAATCACCAACACTTGTGAAGAACATTCAAGGATTGTATGTGTCTCATCTTGGTTAGAGCCAATGGATCACATAATCAACATGGGATGTTGTATCTCACTGACCATAATCTCAAAAACCACAAGTGTGTGGTTGATTGTGCGTGAACGTGATGCAACCGTGTTGTGGATGACAAGAGTTCATACATGTGATCTTCCAAGGTTTCTCCAAAGTTGTGCACAAATGGCAACCGAGTTCCGTCCCTAACTCCAAAGCTGGACTCTAGTTCCACCCTGATTGGGGTGGAGCTATGCCCTAGCTTTGCCCTAGTTGTGCCTTGATTACAACCTAGTTGTACCATAGTTACATCCTAGTTGTGACCTCGATGGATCCTAGTTTGGCCCTAGTTGCACCCTCGTTGTCCCCCAATTATCCCCTAGTTGCATCCTAGTTCCGCCATTGACACGCACTAGTTATTCCCTATTTCCACCCTAGTTTTACCCTAGTTACATCTTAGTTGCACCATAGTTACACCCTAGTTGCACCCTAGCTACGTCCTACTTCCGTCCTAGTTCTGTCCTCGTTGTGCCTTAGTTTCACCCTAGTTGCATCCTATGTTTGTTCTCTTGCATCCTAGTTGCACCCTAGTTGCATCCTTGTTGTGCCCTAGTTGTGCCTTAGTTGCACCATAGTTGTATCCTATTTAAGCCTTAATTGGGTCCGAAGTGTGCCCAAGTTGCACTCTAGTCATGCCCTGGTTCCACCATAGTTGTGCCAAAGTTGTGCCCACAAGACACCCTGATTGTGCCCTGTTTTTATTCTTGTTATACCCTTGTTGTGCCCTAGTTATTCACTAGTTGTAACCCAGTTGTACCACAGTTGTGACCTAGTTGTACCCTAGTTTTGCCCTAGTTTCACCCTAGTTGTATCCTAGTTGCACCCTAGTTGTGACCTAGTTGTGTCCTAGATGCACCCTAGTTGTGCCATGTTTATGCCCGACTTATGTCCAAGTTACACCCATGATGCACACAAGTTGTGCCCAAAATTTTCCTAGTTCCGGCCTAGATGCACCCTATTTGTCCCCCAGTTGCTTCCTAGTTGTGCACCAGTTGCACCTTAGTCACTCCATAGTAACGCCCTAGTTGTGCACTAGCTCTACCCAATTTGTGCCATAGCTAAACCCAATTTGTGCCCTAGCCACACCCTCCTCAAGTCCCAGGTGGGTCCAAGTTGCGTCCTAGTTGTGCCATAGTTTCTTCCTAGTTGTGCCCTAACTGCGCCCTAGTTGTGTCCTAGTTACGCCAAATTTGTACTCAAGTTGTGTCTTAGAACCCCTAGTTGCACCCTAGTTTTGTCCAAATTATATCATAGTTGTGCCACCGCTACACCCTACTTCTTTAAAAGTTGTGCCCTAGTTGCATCCTAGTTGTGTTCTATTTGTGCCCTTGTTGCGCCCTAGTTGTATCGTAGCTATGCTCCAGTTGTGCCCCAGTCATGTCGTAGTTGCACCCTAGTTACAACAAGTTGAACCCTATTTGTGTCCTAAGTGTATCCTAACTACAATGTAGTTGTGTCCTAGTCGTGGCATGGTTGCACCCTCTTTGTGGCCATGTTGAGTCCTAGTTGTGCCCTCTGTGTGACCTAGTTGCGCCAAAGCTAAATCCAAGTTTAATGAGTTGAATCCTACTTCCACCCTACTTCCATCCCAGTTGTACCCTAGGTTCATACTAATTACGTCCTAGTTGCAATGTATTTGCATCCTAGTTGCACCCTACATGTGTCCTAGTTGTACCCTAGTTGTACCCTAGTTGTGCCCTAGTTTTATGCCAGTTGCACCCTAGTTTCCCCCTCGTTGTGCCCAAGTTATACCCTAATTGTGTCCAAGTTACATCCTGGTTGTGCCCTATTTATCCCATGTTTTCGCTTAGGTTACGCCCTAATTTTGCCCTCATAACACCATGATTACCCCCTAGTTGCGCCCTACTTGCACCCTAGGTTACCATGGTTACACACTAGTTGTGCTCTTGTTGTGCCTTAGTTACACCTTACGTACACCGTATTTACTCCCCAATTGATCCCTAGGTGAACCATAGTTGCACCCTAGTTGCATCCTACTTGTATGCTAGTTGTACCCTAGTTACGCCTTAGTTACGGTCTGGTTGCGTCCTAGTTATGCCCTAGTGAAACCCTAGTTCCACCATTGTGTCCTAGTTGTGCCCTAGCTGCGTCCTCGTTATGTCCTAGTTGTGTCCTAGTTGCACTCTGGTTGCATCCTAGTTGTATCCTACTTACGCCCAAGCTGCATCCTAGCTGCGTCCAAATTGTCGTCTAGTTGTGTCCTCGTTATACCTTAGTTACACCCAAGTTATGCTCGGAATGAAAACTATTTGTGCTCTAGTTGTACCGTAGATATACCCTAGTTGAGCTCTTGTTGTGCCCTAGTTGTACCCACGTTGTGGCGTAGTTACGCCCTTGTTGCAACCTAGTTGTTCCCTAGTTGTGGCGTGATTTCACTTCAGTTGCAACCTAGTTACGTCCCAATTTTTTCCTTGTTTCATTCTAGTTGTACCCGAATTGAGGCTAAAAGGTGCCCACGTTGTACCCAACTTGCACCTTCTTGTGCCCTGGTTATTTCCTAGTTATACTCTAGTTGCACCCTAGTTGCACCCAAGTTGATTCCTATTTGTACCCTAGTTGTGCCCTAGTTGAACCCTCATTGTACCCTCATGGCATCCTAGTTGCACCCACTTTGCATCCTAGCGGCACCACATAATCAGCCTCAACACTACTGCGTGCAATGCAGCCTTCCTTGCCACTACGCCAGGACACAGCTGTGCCGCCAACAAGTAAGATCCAGCTAGTACGAGTCTTACCGTCCGGACTGCCCGCCCAGTCACTGTTGGAGTAGCCGACCGCAACAATGGATGGTTGTCGACGGAACATGAGGCCTCACCGTGGGGTCGAGACGACATAGTGTAGTACTCAAACAGCGGCCTTAAAGTGGAGGTGACTCGGCTCCTGAGAGAACTGGGCTAGTAGGTTGACAGCGAACACAATGTCTGGACGCGTTGTCGTCGCCCGGAATATCAGTGACCCGATGACACATAGATACATGGTCATGTCTACTGGCTCCCCCACAACGGCAGGATCGGAACTCTTCAGCTTTGTCTGCCCATCGGGTGACATGGATGAGGATGTTCTTGGCACAAGGAGCAGGTCCTCAGCAAAGCGCCCTGACAGATTCTGGACGTACGCGGCCTGATGGATATGCAGGACACCCATGGAGCGATCATGCTCAAGCTCCATGCCTAGAAAGACTCGAGCCAACCCAAGGTCCTTCATATGGTAGGCGACATGCAGTAGGTCCTTGACCCACTGGATGGCAGCTGCATCCAATGACGCGATGAGCAGGTCGTCGACGTAGACCAGGACTGCGACAAAGGTTTGGCCTCGCGGACTGATGAACAGTGCGGGGTCGGCAGCACTGCGAAGGAGGCCACCGCTGAGAAGCGTACGACTGGTCTCCTGATTCCAGCAGTGCGGTGACTGCTTCAGGCCATAGAGGGTCTTCCATAGCTTCCAGACCTTGCCGGAGCCATCGTCAAAGCCTGGAGGTTGTACCATGTAGAGCTCCTCACCTTCCAATGAGCCATGGAAAAAGGCATTGCTCACATCCATCTGATGCAGCTCCCACCCATGCTGGGCCACCAGGCTGAACAACGCCTGACTTGTGGAGAACCGACCGATCGAGACTAAGATCTGGCCATAGGCGATCCCGGGGACCTAAATAAACCCCTTGGCCGTAAGACGGGCCTTGTACTTGTCCAGGGACCCGTCTGGCTTCCACTTGCGCCGGAGGACCCACTTGGCGCCGATGCCCTTTCGCCCGGGGGGAAGGTCGACAAGATTGTCGACCTGATGTTGCCAAAAGATGGCGAGCTCATCGGCGCATGTCGCCTCCCAGTGTGCGAGCCTTGGGAGACGACCGAGCCTCACATAGGGTGGCTGGATCCTCTGGGCATTCCGTGGATCGGACAGTGAGTGTGTGCGTGTCTCGCACCCAGGTGGTGTATGTGTGAGTGTGGTTGTGATGACATAACGATGCTCCTGATGGAGCATGGCGTGGCCCAAAGCTGTCAAAGTGGCTAATCCAAGCGCTTTGGTGCCAGGGTCCCCACTCACGACTGTTGGAGGTGGGTCTTTTGGGAGGCAGAGAACCTTGTGGGGTGACAAGAAGTCATGGTGCGATGGGGCGCAAGGCGGCGGCCTGTGTGCTCACTAACGGTCGGGGTCAGAGGCTCCCCCCCGGGACAAGTGTGTAGCGTGCCGGCACGGATGGGGTGGCAGGCTTGGAGGTGCCAGCGGGCACAGATGGGGCAGGTGGCCCGGAGAGGCTGGTGGACATGGTCGGGGTGGCCGGTACAAAGGTGCCAGCAGAGGCAGATGGGGCAGCTGGACAAGAGGGGCTGGCGGACACAGACGAGGCGGCCGGTCTAGAGATGCCAGCAGACGTAGATGAGGTAGTTGGCCAAGAGGGGCTGGCAGATACAGACGGGGCGGTCGGTGCAGAGGTGCCAGCGGAAGTAGATGGGGCAGCTGGCCCGGAGGAGTTGGCAGACACGGACGGGGCGGCCGGCGTAGAGGTGTTAGCGGACGTAGATGGGGCAGCTCATCCGGAGGGGCTGGCGGACACGGATAGGGCGGCCAGTGTAGAGGTGCCAGCAGACGCAGATGGGGCGGCTGGCCTAGAGGGGCCGGCAGAAACGGACGGGACGGCTAGCGCAGAGGTGCCAGCAGACGTAGATGGGACGGCTGGCCCGGAGGGGATGGCGGACAAGGACGGGACGGCCGGCACAGAGGTGCCAGCTGGGTGCTGACGATGTGACGTCCAGACGCAGCTGGACAGAGGACGGAGCCACCACTCCCCCACACGATGGGAGGGACATCGATGCACCGAAGCGAACGAGGTCACGGGAAAACAGACCCTCAAAGAAGAGGGCATCCTGGGACTCGACGATGCTATGCCGAGATGGATCTCAGAAGCGCCATGCCTTTGATTGACGTGAGACACCAAGGAAGGTGCAGGGACGGCCGCGAGGCTCGAGCTTGCCGCCTTGGTGTGGGATAGGCAGCCACACGACTGCCACGTAGCTCCATATACGAGCCGGCCGGAGGTCGGCGCGCTCGCCACACCAATGTTGGTATGGTGTGGAGTGACGGGGAAGGGGTCCGTGGAGAATCCGGTTCCAGAACCACGTCATGTAGGTCATGGGTTTGAAGTAGAAGCCATCAAAAAGACCAGGCTCAACGCGCATGGTGCGGCCACCGTTGGCCATGGTGCGATTCCACCGCTCAGAGTTGTCGTTCTGGACTGGCGTGTAAGGCGCCGACATCTTATGATGAATGCCAGAGGAGGCGAGGAAGAGTGTGGTCGTCCCCATAAATTCGTCACCGTGATCAAAGCAGATACGGCGGAGAAGGCATCCACACTCGCGCTCAGCATGGAGAAGCCAGTCCTAAATGGTGGGGGTGATATCGATTTTCTGTTGAAGATAGAAGACCCAGTGGTAGCGAGAGTAGTCGCCAGTGAGGGTCAGGACATAGCGTCTGTGCTCCCCAACAAATTTCGTCGGAAGGGGACCCATTACATCAGAGTGGACCAAATCCTGCGGGACGGATGCACGTGAGGAGGATAGGGGATAGGTGGACCGATGCATCTTCCCCTTAGCACACTCAATGCAATCTGTTGGACCCAGAAGTGGAAAGGAGGCTGGGTCAAGGCCCATGACAGGCTGCGTGCAGAGCATGCTATCGAGAGCGGCAGAGTGGACGTGACAGAGGGAGCGGTGTAGGAGACTTGTGTGCTGCGGAGATAGTGTACTAGTAACAAAAACGTATCCTGTGTCGGCTGATGGGGAGGAGACGGAGGGAGAAGTGGACAAGCGTGGCACGTGCCACAAGATGCGATGGGTGGTGGCATGCAAGACAACACGACCGGACAGACATAACAACACAGTGCCAATACCATGCGAGTGCAGTACGTCCATGCTCATGTGGTCAAGGACATTGACGGACAAAAGGCTGAGATCAAGACCAGGGACGAAGAGGACATCAGTCACGAATACATCCCCAACGGGTAAAACCTGACCAGAGCCTATCCTAACCCCAGAGACATTGGTAACGAGGCCAAGGAAACTGAAGGCCTTGCGCAAGGCCGTCATGTGATGTCTGGCCCCGGAGTCAGTGATCTGGTTCTCGGCAGGATCCTGGACCGGTATCGCCAGGTTGCTAACGGTCACATGGCATTGGGCGAGGGACAAGGACGCGGTGGACAGGGGTGTGAACCGGGACTGCCAGTCATCCAGCCAGGCAACATCATCACGAAGAGGAGCAGATGGAGAGGGAATGACAGAGGATGGAACAAACGAGGGTATAGGGCATGACCGTAGCTCAGACTCTGTCATGCATGGCAGGGCAGGATGACCAGCGACGTCGCAACTCGCACTTCCCTGGGGAGGAGGGCGAGGCATTCCGAGCTAGAGTGCGATGAATTTCTCCAATTGATGTTCACGGGTGGAGGGCCCGATGGAGTAGACCGACTACGGCGTGATGGCACCAGAGTCCGGCAAGGAGGAAGGCGCTGGTGACAGAAGAGCAGGTACCGTCGGCTGCAGATGATGCTCCGGCTGAGCTGTTGGAGGATGAAAGGGAGCGGGCAGCGTGGACATAGCAAGAGTAGCACAGTCACGGCAGCGGTGGCGAGGCGGCACTCATGCTGTTGATGCATGGTGGCAATTACGTGCGCCTTGTCTGTTGGGAGCCGACACGTGTAGCACCCGTGTCCTGGTTGGCCACAGTTATGGCACACTAAGCTGTCGCCAGTGGATCCGCTGAACTACTACTATGGGCCCTTGCCCTTTTTGCCCCTATGCTTCTTCTTGCCAAATGATGAGGCGCCGCAGGACGCAACTGCTATGGAGGCGGCAACGTTCACCGAGGCAACGGAAGGAGAGGCGAGGGCCTCCGTGCACTGGATGTGGGACTGCTGACGAGCCTCCTGGATGCGGAGAAAGAGCTCGTACGCCCACGGCATGAGGGTACCTTGGGCGGCCATTACGGCGAGAACGTCTTGGGTGTAATGGACGAAGACATCGAGAAACACATCGGTGGTACCACGCTTGATGGTGAGGAGAACAGAAAGAGGGGGTGGTGCAGCGTCTCCCAGGAAATGGAGGATGTCCTCCGCCCGTTGCCAATAGGAGGTAACCATCTCAGTCTTCCCCATATGGAGGGAGTTGGATTCTCGAAGTAGGCGGCCGGTCTCTGCCTCACTTGTAAGACGATGAGGGCGTGTAAGGATGTGCCATGCCACTACGGGGTCGGGGAGGCTGCCAGTGCAGAAGTCGCCAAGGACAGGGCTCGAGAGCAAGATGTGAAGCTGGAGGGGTGACGGGGACGAGGGCACGCACAGCGCGACCAGCATCATACACTTGGTCCGCCAAGGTGGAGTCGTAGGGCAATACGAAGTATGGGCACAGGCCCTCACCCTGCGCCGAGAATGGGAAGCTGAGCTCCCAGCTCTAGGACTGCTCACCAACTTGGAACGGTGGGTACAGGGTTTCAATGTACTTTGGCCTGCGGCCAACACCCAGAGCGGGACCTAGGACGGAAGGCATAGTCTGAATTCGGCACTGGGTATGCTACTGTGCCAAATATTGTGTAGCATAGGAAATGACAGGACTACCATGCCTGGGTAGAAAGAAGGATGGCGACTGCTGATGCTACTGTCACTACTGCTACTGCTGCTGTAGCGGCTGTAACTGTGGCAGCTGTGTCGACGGATGGAGTACCGCTAAGTGTTGTGTCAGCGTTGCGAGCTGTTGTCATATGGTGGCTAGCGTATCTGTCGAGAGGGCAAGGCTGACGATAGATCGTGCAAAGTGTTGGTGCTATTGCGGCTGCTACTGCTAGTGCAGATGTTGCTGTTGTTTCTGCTACTCTTGTAGTTGCTGTTGCTATTGCTGCTGCTACTGCTGCTATTGCTGCTGTTGCTATTGTTGCTATAGCTACTACTGCTGCTGCTGTGGCCGCTACTACTGCTGCTAGTGCTGTTGTTACAGTGGCTGCAGTGGCTACTGTAGCGGCTGCTATTGTTGTTGTTGATGACGCGTTGGAAACAGCAAATGCGTAGTCACTTTCCTGGCGGTGTCATCGCCACATTCGTCGGCACCGCTCTAGCGCCGGTCAGTCGCTTCGGCCGCGAGTCCTCCACCGCTACCACTGCCGTGGGGTCAGTGCTGCCGAAGAAAATTTTGACAGCATTTCCCCCACGTCAGGAGTGTTTTGAAGATGCCACCCAATGGGTCAACGCTGCCAGATAAAATCCAACAACATTTCCCCTATACGGGTACATTATGGGGACCGCCGGTGTTGACTAGACGAATTCATCGATGACTACTACTTTTGCTGCGCTCTTGCTCTGATACCAAGCTAAAAACCTAACGCAACAGGTTGGGACAGCAGTATTGTTGATGTAGGGTACGGGAACTCACGCTCGTTGCTTAAGCTGCCCCCTCAGTCTACTACACCAGAGTCTAAGTTTGGGAGCTCTGGTGTTGTTACTCAGAAACGCGTGAGCCAGAGTTAGCGCCAGACAACAGCTGAAAACTGGAAATGACTGATTAGGAAATAAGAATAAGTAACAATGGGAGATCCCTCCAAGTTCTAGCATCCCCCTAGCTTTGTAGGCTTGTTACTCAGTTTCTAAGCCAATCAGGAAATAATGACATATTTTCTGGCAGGCAGGGTTTTCTCGATGAGCCCTGCTAGACAACTGACAGCCCAAAACCTGGGCGTCGTCCGTTTTGCCTGAAAAGTGGACCATACCATAATACGCACACTGCAAACGTAGTTGTGTTGTCAGAATCACCTAGGAAAATAGCAGCAATGAGTTATAGCGGCCTAGACCCTGGCGATGTCTACGTTAGTCCCCAGTCCCAACGGTGCACAAAAAAATATGAAACTTGGACCCGAAGCAAAACATGGTGCTGCAAATGCAACAGCGTACTCAGGCCCAGAACTGGACACGTGTAGACATCATACGCAGTGACAATGACTGCCGGCGGCACGACTACCGAGGAGGTTTGTCGATGGAGCTGAGTGTTGTGATTTGTGACGATCCTATCGGCCTGTACAGTTTACTGTGACCACTCGGCCATGTCCATGCCCATGCAGATCCATGATGTGGATCCAGGTGGCACCGGTGCGCCATCTGGTGATGGACCACCTACTCCGAGCTGACCGACGACCGCCCCAGAGTCCTCGATGCTGTTTGGGACCTTCTGTATTTCTTCTACAACCTGTAAGATTTTATCAGTGGACTGGCTGTGGGCTCGGTTTGCATGTTTTGCATTGTGTGTCCATCGTTGGATGTCGGATGCATGCATGTGACCAGTCATAGCATCCGCTTTGAGATACTGCATGTCTAGGTTCAGACAGCGTAGTATTCTGACTTGACTGCGCAGAGTTACGGCCAAAACATTATTTTTGGGTGAGCTTAAGGACAGACCTTGCACTGTCGCATGCGACACCCGCCATCCGCCGTGGCAGGTATTTGTGTTGTAGACCTGTCATATGTTATCTCCATCTACAAATAATATTGAAGCATTCTGACACTCTGACTTGTGTCTCCTAGACAGACTCTTGCCGTTGTGTGTACGACCTGTGACTTTTGTCACCGTCTAACCACGAACTGACGCCTAGTTAGTGACTGTGTTTCTAGGAAGCTTCCACGCATCTTCTCATGGTATCAAAGTGGTAAGACAGTTCTCCCTGAGCTATGCAACAGAGACGCAACAGAGCAGCAGTAGTGAGCGTCACCGCTACAGCCGATTCATTGGGACTTGTCGACGTCATCCGCCTACCGTCGACGTCATCCATCTTCAGTACATGAGAGTGCAACAGCAGTAGCCGCTAACATCAGCTACAGCAGGCGGCAGTCACTAGCAGCTGATGGCATTGGTTCCATCAGCAATAGTAGCATGCGGCAGCTGCAATAGGCAGAAACAAGCAGCAGCATCAATAGCAACAAGAAGTGAACAGCGGGCGGCAAGCGGCGAGCTCCGAGCACTGAGCAGCTAGCAGTAGCAGCAAGCAACAGCGCAAAGTAGTAGCAGAATTGAGTAGTAGTAGCAATAAGCATCAGCAGAAACAGTAGCAGCGCAACAACAGCACGTAGTACCAGCGCGCAGCAATGCTGCAACACAACAACAGCGTCCAGCTGCTGCCATAGCTGCACAAGCAGCTATGCGGCTACTGGTATAGGCGCAGACGCAAAAGCAACAATAGCCATGTGGAAGCTCCTACGGAGCTTCCGCGTAGCCTCCGCACGCCTGCCGTGGAGCAGTTGTCCCATGCGCAACGGGACAACAGTCGCAAGGACTATAAAATCGGCCTAATTCCGCGATACCCACTGTTTCGACCTCCAAATTTTGTCCTGGCCACTTCTCGCACATTAATGACACGCTACTCACTTTCCAGAGATGATGCGTGCGGTACCCACTGTTTTCGCACTTCCTTAAAAACATGCATGCCATACCCACTGTTGGGAAAAAATTCACGGTACACCGGTTTCCCGTGCATTAGTTTGTGAAACGTGGGTATCTGGTAAGTTATGTTTTACATTTCACCGATTTCAGTCACAATTTCTACATCACAGAAATTAAAGCCCCGGTAATATGCCTTTCCGGTGTCTTCATGACCAGGTCGACTACCAACAAAAGAAATATCTGTTCAACCGAACCCGTCACCCCTACTATGTTTCACTGTTTCAACAGGGGGCTCAACTTTGGAACGTGCGCCAAAAGCACGACGTCTCACATGCGAAAGCAGACGTCACATAGTTCCTTTGCCGAACATGCACTGAACGTGCCGTGATGTTGCGTTATGCGGGCCTTGCCGTCAACCAGGACAACATGCGAACGGGATCTAAGCGAAGCATATGTCAACTACGCGATTTGTTGCCAGGTGGACGTTGCCTATTGTCGTCAACATGTCATCGACGCCAACTGGCGGATTAATCGAGGTGGATTGACATGCTGGCACCGTCCTTTCTTCGCAGCTGACGTGGCTCCCCTCGTCGAACATTTTCCTCCAGGTGCATGGTAGGATTATCAATTTTTGCAACCTCCTCGGACGTCCCCACACCGTATGCATGGGACGCGAGCTCCATCGTCATGGAAAGTCGGCCAACCGCCATGTGATGTGGACGTTCTCTCTTGTCGTCCGCAGGGGTCATGACCGTTGACTCCATTGTTGATGTGTATTCGACATGTTGTACCAATGTCGCAGCTTCGTCGCCGCGGGCTTGTGTCTCCGGGATGGTCCTCCTCCTCGCGCTAACTGGTGGGTTTTCTAAGTGTAGATGGTGGGTAGGATGCATGTCGTACATTGTTATACCCACTTTTGGCCATCATGGCCGCCACTTTGTACGCCACTGCCGGCGATTACCCGGACGACGAGGATGACGACCCACCCGAGGTCCTCGTCTCCCGGTACCACCCGGAGTCATCCTTCCTGGTAACTGAGTGGGAGGAACACGACTGGAACTTTCACGTCAACGTTATGGAGCGCATGACTCCTCGCTCCCCAGACCGTGTTGAAGAGCGCACGATGAGACTTGGAGGCAGTCAACGTGTCCGTCCGTATCGTGCTTACCATACCGGTGGGTTGAACCCACCTTCTTTGTAGACATGGCGTCGGCGCCGACGGGGTTGGACCTCCTGCTTGGTCGAAGTACGCTGTCCGCTAGCCATGTCAGTGAACTATGTCTTCTGCCTATTTGCCACACATGTGACTGACATGTAGGTTTGCACGTCCGATGTGCAGGGTCGTCTGTTGATGAGACCCCGCCGCCCCCGCCGGACAACAGTGTCGAAGATGTTGAAGCCGCTCCATCCCGTGCACGCAAACGCAAAGGATGATGCACTGATTTCCCTGGCGGTCACGCCTTCTGCAACATGGACGCCTGTCGCGAAGCGGTGCAAGACTACGTCGTCGACCGCGGCATGCCGGTGTCATGGGTCCGCAGCGAGCCAACTCGCCTGGAAGTCCGTTGCGGACTGTGGAAGCAAGCAGGCTACAAGTGGCTCCTGAAGGCGCGCTACCAGTGCAAGAACGGCAATGTTGCCGTCATCGAGTTTGTAGATGGCCACAAGTGTTCCCCCACCGGAAAGAAGGGCGACCAGGCGCGCCGGGCTACCTGGGTCCTGCGGCACATTGAGCACACTATCAAGAAGAAGCCCTCCACGGACACAAAAGCGTTCAGCAGATTGTCGAGGCTCGTACTGGGGAGAAAGTGCATTACCCCGTGGTCTACCGTGCGAAGAAGGCGGCCCAGGAGAAACTGATGGGCAGAAAGGCGTTGTCGTGGTCCCTGTTCCCGGCGTATGTCGCGGAGGTAAGTCGTTATAGCCTCCATCGCTGCTTCCCCATCCCTATTTGCGAGTGCTACACCGCTCTGTGTTCAAGCAACGTCCCCATGCCATGTTTGTCGTGTAGCTGAAACGGGTGGACCCCTGGACGGTCGCTACTGCAGAGCAAGACAAGAAGAACGTCTTCCGCCGAGCCTTTGTAGCACCGGGAGCGTGTCGGGTGGGGTGGAATCATGTGCGGCGCATCATAACCATGGATGCGACTTTCCTCAAAAATGGATTCAAGCAATTTCTACTCATTGCGCAGTACTGGGACGCAAACAACCACTCCGTGCCCATGGCGTGGGCGCTGTGCGGTCAGGAGGACAAGGACAACTGGCTGTGGTTCGTGCAGCACCTGGTGCAGGTCTACCCCACTGCTCGCGACCGAGGTACTGCCATCATTTCTGACCGTGACGGCGGGCTGCTTGCCGCTGTAGACCGTGAATTGCCAGGAGCGACACACACGTATTGTGCGTAGCACATCCGCGAGAACATCAAGTCCAAGGCGGGCTGGGTCGCCGCGGACCTCTTCTGGACTCTGGCACATGCGTACACCCCGCGGGAGTTCAAGCGAGCACAAGAACAGTTGGCGAAGGCGTCCGAGCCAGGACTGTAGTACATTTTTGGTGGACCCACAGAACCGGGCATCCCTCTCGCGGCGTGGAGCCGAGTGTACATCCCCGTTCCCCGTGGAGGCCACACTACAAGCAACGCGGCCGAGTCAACGCTCGTATCATGGACTTGAGGCACCTGTACCCCTTTCACTGCTTTGCACAGCTCTACATCTGGGTGGAGAAGCTGTTCGCAGAGCGCCGGAAGCTGGCGCATGACTGTGAGACTACGCTGGCACCCTTCGCTGACTCCAAGGTAATGAACTACACTCAGAAGGCCTGTGAGTACGACATCATCCCGGCCGGCCCACTGTCGGGAACGGTCTGTGGTCCAAAGAGCCTGTCCGGCCGTGAGGTGGATTGCAACGCGAAAAAATGCAACTGCGGACAGTGGGCCGAGTACGGAATTCCTTGCCAGCACGCCGTGAGTCTGCTTCTGGACACTGGGGTCAACCCCGACATGTACGTGGACATCCACCTCACGAAGATGGCGTGGAAGAGAACTTACCGACACCCCATGCCCGGTGTCAACCTTGGCGTCGTGCAGTACGCAGAGAATGGGTGGGGATCCCCGGGCAAAAAGCGTGGCGCTGGAAGGTCCAAGTCCAAGCGCAAGGACCGCTACGCACGTCGGAAGAGAGATCGCATCTGTAGCCATTGCGGCCTGTCCGGACATGGCCCGCGTACGTGCACCAACCCACCTGCACTGTCTGCAGCTAACGTGGCTATAACCCATGCCAAACAGCTTGCCTCCGGCCGCGGAGTGCGAGGTGATGGTGGACAACAAGTTGGGCCAGCAGGATCAGCAACAGCAGGAACACATGGCAGCAACAGCAGCACGAACACGTGGAGCAGCAGGAGCAGGTGGAGGAGCTGGAGCTGTTGGAGCACCAGGAGCATCAGGAGCAGCATGAGCAGCAGGAGCATTAGCAGGAGCACCTGGAGCAGGAGGAGCAGCAGGAGCAGCAGGAGCAGCAGGAGCTTCTGGAGCAGCGGGAGCATCAGGAGCAGCAGGAGCATCTGAAGCAGCGGGAGCAGCAGGAGCAACAGCAGCATCAGGACCAGCAGGAGCAGTAGGAACAGCAGGAGCAGCAGGAGCAGCAGGCAGTGGTGCTGCAAGTGCTGCTGCAGGTGATATGGCAGATGCGGATGATGCAGCAGAACCCGCATTTTCATCGCAGGTTGACAACCCTGGCAGTCCTGCAGAGAACGATCCCTCGCCCTCGGAGTGGTCAGAGGAGGACAGTGCCTCAGACTATGAGACAAGTGAGACTGAGGAGTGGGAGTCAATGGATTCCTCCTCCCACTCTGACGCATCCGAGGAAGACGAACCCATCCAACGCAAACGCAAACGCAGAGGCCATTCTGTGTGAACATAGGTAAAGCTGCATTGTGTGACCTCCATTGATGGCTCATGCTGCCTTGTGTACTTTGTATACTTTGTGACTTCTTAACAGTGCTGTGTTCACTTTTCATGTGTGCAGGTGAGGCAGATCCATGTCCTTGTGAAGACAGTGGTCAAGCGGCAGCCAAGGCTGAAAGTGCACCGGCACAGGGTCAGATCACATGTGGCCCAAGACACGGGATGTGCCATGGAGGAAGCACAAGTCATGTGTTACAGGATGGCTAGTCTCAACCTGGGCAGAGCAGACGTGGAGCAGGCCAGATATGAAGTGGCAAACCCATGCACGGGCATGTGTGCATCCCCCTTTGAGGAGGTCTTCTATGATGCTTGCGTAGAGTTCAATGAAGTTGCAGAGTGCCCTGCTTGTGAAGTCATCTGTTACGTGCACGGCTTACCCGTGCATGTTCAGTTGTGGATCAGTACGTGTGACTTAGCACCTCTGTTGTACTTGGCTTGAAGTTCACTAACTCCTGCACAATATCATTGGAACAGACCCCTCTCTACTGTTTCATTCATTTCCACACTATTTTGAAGCGAAGTAACCTTTGTGATGAATAGTCCAATGTTATGAATGACATTAAGCCAGTGTAAGAGTGGTGACTACAGTATAGTGTACAGTTTTCAGCAACTTGGCAATAACTTGCACCTGTCACATTCTATTACATGTTACACAATGAGACAGTGGAAGGGTGGTGAACATGCAAAGAAGTCTCGTAGAATATGAAACCGTGAATAAATGAATGTCATATCCACTATCTCTTTTGTAAACTATGGGTAAAGGAAGTAATGGACACTATGTGAATGTTTTCAACCAATGTTGTGCAGCAAGGCCACTACCTGACGCAAAGATAGTCAGGAGTGGCATGTAATTGGAAAATGAATTGGAAGATGTTCCACATGTCCACTATGTGTTAGTTAGCATTGACATGGCATACTCAGAACACAATTGACGACAGCGCGTTCTCTGTGGCGCATGCGAAAGTACCAACATTGAGTACGTTGATGGGAACATGATGAACACATAAGCAAAGCAACCACCGAGAGTATCAAGCCCAAGGCAGCCACTGCCCAGGGGTGTGAGGAGGACGTGGAGTTGGCATGCGTTCACCCAAAATCCAGCACATGGTCTCTGGTTCGCATGGGTCGTTCACCCAAGTAGGTTGGACCTCCATGGCAACGAGCGTGTCCCAGCAATGCTTGATCCTAGCCCATGCCTCCTTCACCTGCTGGGGAGTGAGCTGTGGCCTGCTGGGTCTGGTAGGTTCACCACCCCATGGGCCAACTTGATCCCATCGGTAGATCCTCGCCACATTGTCCCACGTGTAGGTACCCTCGGTCTAGAACCGCATACGCACGTCCATAACGCCAGTGGGCTCGGTGTCGTCATGACGATATACCATGCGACCCATGTTTTGTACGGTGTACAACACCGTCAATGGAGATGGCTAACGATAGTTGCCACCTCCGTATTTGTACGTGCACTAGGAGCGGTTACATCCGCAGGGACAGTTAGGCTCAGATGATATCCATGGCTCCCATGCGTCAGGGCTGTTCAATGGTCTATGACTCGGCAATGGCCATTCGAGGGTCTGTGCCATGGCTTCAGGAGTCGCAGCCCATGTGGTCTGGGGCGAATGGCGGCCATGTACGNATATACCATGCGACCCATGTTTTGTACGGTGTACAACACCGTCAATGGAGATGGCTAACGATAGTTGCCACCTCCGTATTTGTACGTGCACTAGGAGCGGTTACATCCGCAGGGACAGTTAGGCTCAGATGATATCCATGGCTCCCATGCGTCAGGGCTGTTCAATGGTCTATGACTCGGCAATGGCCATTCGAGGGTCTGTGCCATGGCTTCAGGAGTCGCAGCCCATGTGGTCTGGGACGAATGGCGGCCATGTACGCTCCTGGTACGTGCGTTTCTGAGGTCCCATGCTTCCTTAATGGCGACCCATGCTCGGTGGGCAATGAAGGGGTCCACATAATATCCAGTACTCCACCCGCAACCATTTCCGCCATTCCTGCGACCCTCGGATGACATGTTGATGGTTTGCGATGATTGACCATACAATGTACGTCGTAATAAGCACGAGGGACAGGACGCACGGCGTTGTGGATAGGACGAGCAGCCGTCCGGACGCGGACTGTAACCCTAAAGTCTGTCCCTTCTGTGACGTTGAACTACGTCGGTTCAACGATGTTTACGACGGTTCACGCAGTGAGTTTATCATGGTAATGAACTTTCCACTTCATGGGCGGTGCTTGCAATAGGCGACTTAGCGGCGAACGCTCATTGGACGTTCAGCAGTATCGCGGTTGCACTGGACCAATACTGGACCACAAAGACAAAGACGCCAAGTCAGAGAAGTATGTTCAGACTGTGTGGTGCACTCGCACTGTCGACTGCCACGCTGTCGGTGCTGCACTAGGCTACGTTGGGGTCCTGTTTCAATGCTGTTGTCTTCCGCAGGCCCGTGTGGAAAGTGGGTATGCAGAGATTAAGTTCGTCCTCCACACGATTTTTGGCACGGTGGACATCCGAAGTATTTGTTTTTGACAGTGGCTATCGGAAGTATTATATACATTTTGTGGACGTTATATGCATGTTTCCGCAAAAGTGGCCCTCACATGCTTTATATGCAAAAAGTGGGTGCGACGTTCTTTTTTTGCGAAGTCAGTGGGTATACGGCAAGTGTACCCCTATAAAATGGTGTGCCGACGTCAGCATTTTTCCTTGCTGACGTCATCAGTCCATGCTGACTTCAGCAAACCCCAGTATCTCAACTCCTTGAGAAACGTTGACGATTCTACAATCCAACAATTTTGACATCCCGACCCATACTGAGTGTTGACATGGCTCCGGCCGGTAACAAGGGCAAAGGACCACTAGATCCGTCTTCCTCTTCCTCAGGAGTCATGCGCCCACGCTCACAGGCTATTGAGGAGCTGTGGAGTCAACAGGATGAGATGTGTCGCCTACAGCAATACCAGACCGACGCCATCCGTACACTCACTTAGCTTCTTCGTGGTCATTCCATGGCTCCACAGTGGACCTCGGGGGGAGTTGGCGGTGCCATACCTTCTGCACAGCAGTCAGCACCTACACCGATGACAGGAGCAAGACGTGACCCACCGCCTCTTTATCCTTCGGATGAGGACCCTTACATGCCAGGTATGGAGGATGATGCTCACGAGAGAGAGATTCGCGTGCTTTAGGAGCGTCTTCGCCAGCTTCAGACGAGTGCTCGGCCCCCACACACACCTGGCTCCCTTGACCCCGAGATCTGATCCTCGCCTGATCCCTACCTCAACGAATTTCCTCGTCCCGACATCTTCCCCATCCCTCGTCCTTCTCAGCCTGTGGTTGCTCTCCCTATGGAACAGCAGCCCAAGGATTTCGAGACAACGCCCCCACGACATGTGAGCGAGGACGGCTTTGACTGCAGGGAGATTCTTTTCCAGGTCTGGGCCACTTCAGAGTGGGTACGGCCCTACTATCACAGTCTGTACCAGGTTACGGATCACGCTCAGGTGCTGACAGCGGCCACGGCGATGCGCGGACTCTTTTGCGCCATGCCGTACAAGATATTCGTGGACTTTTGCCCTTTCCTTGGGGAGGCTGGCACAGGCGCGGGTGCTGATCCACGTCGGGGCTAGGATCAGGCACTGTCCCTGCTTGTTGCGGAGACCCACGCCACCCACGCAGCTCACATTTGCGCTTTCTACTCCCTTCATCAGGACCTTCCGAGCCCACAGCGGATTACTGGCGACGAGCCATGCGCATCTACACGTGCCTTGGGACACAGCTGTGGGCGCTTCGCACGCTCATGATCAGAGTTCGCCTTGAGCACACAGACATCTTCTCGGGGTACAGAGACGCCGTGCTCGAGCCCTTCTCCACCTCTCTTCAGCTAATTCCTTGGACACATGAGCTTTTCCTCCATGTAACTTTTGCCCATGAGGCAGCCGTGGCCCATCAGGAGAGTCCTCTCACTGCAGCGATCATCACGTCGTCACCAACGCCCCTCTTCTAGTTCACTCCTCCATCCTCTGGCACATCCTCCTCTTCCTCTTCCAACCCAATTACCTCGACTAAGATGCAAGATGTGGCAGCAGCGGCACAGGAGGAGAAGGGGAAAAATATCTACTGTTCAGGCTAGTAGCAGACACAGCAGCAGCAAACACCGAGCGGTAGCGATGGACGTACCGTTCACTACTACAATTGCGGAGGAGCTCATCGCTATAGGAGTGCCAACAGCCACTTGGCTGAGCGTGGATCACTCGCAGTCTTCTGGCTACACACGCACAATGGTCTGCGTCGAGCAGCATAGCTTCTGGTCGCGCGGCGACCACGACCGCAGCAGTTCTCGTAGCAGTTCCCGCAACAGTTCCCGCTTCCCCATCGGCAAGAAGTTGCGGCCTGGACCCACGTGATTGCACCATCATTGAGCTCCGACACCTTCCGGTGCTTCGTTTTCAGGGAGGTACGGGTGTGTCGTCACAGCCGAGTGGTTCACAGACTGTTTTTTCGTCTGTTCTCGTAGCTTGTGATGACTCGTGCGGGGGGCACAACTAGCATGTGATGATGATGGGTCTAATAGTACTGATTGGATTCATGAGTCTCACCTTTGTTCCCTTCGTTGTACCTCCTCACATGTTGCTCAGCCCTCGTCTGAGGCCGAGTGTTCCATTGTGCGTTACACAGTGACGTCCTCTAGTCGTGATTCTGGTGGCACTTGGATCATTGATCCTGGTGCCACTCACCACATGACCTGTCGTCATAGTGACTTGTGGTTCTCGGTCCTATTGCGTCTGTTCGCTCCGTTCGCATAGGCTCTGGTCAGTCTCTACCGGTCCACGGTGTTGGGGTTCTGTATTTTGATGGTCCATCTGTCCCCCTATAACTTTCTAAGGTGCATTTTGTGCCTGACCTTGAGCCTAGCTTGATTTCTATGCGTGCATGCACATTGATGGGACTCTCTATGGAGCACACTGTAGACTCCGCAATTGTGACCTTCGTTGATGCTCGTACCATTGTTCTCTGAGCCTCCATTGTAGATTATCTATATCGTGTTTCTCGGATCTTTCCTTCTCCTTGCTCCCCTTCCCCTCCTACTCGTGTGTGTGTGTCATGTGGGTTCCGACACTGTTTCAAAGCTCATTCGGACACAACCTGCACTCAGTCTTGATGCGGTATCTTTTGAGAAGCCGCCCAAGACCGATTGTCTATTTTGCGCTCGGGGTAAGATGCATCGCTGCGCCTACCAAGACTCCCGTTCTCGAGCTCTTTGCCCTCTGGAGTTGGTCCACTCGGACCTTCTTGGCCCTCTCCCTATCAAGTCTTTGTCTGATTGGGGCTGATACGTCCCGAAACTGACTGATGACTACACCCGAATACGGTAGGTCTAAATCTTACGTCAGAAGAGTGACATCACTCTCGCAGTTTGTCTCCGGCTAGTGGTGGCTGAGCGTCAGTCCCGCCACATGCTGCACACATTCCGCTCGGATCACGACAGCAAGTTTTTTGGCGAGATGGACAGTTTCTTTGCTGAGCACGGGGTTTTTCACCAGGTCTTCGCTCCTGCAAGTCCTCAGCAGATGGGTGTCGCTGAGCGCTAGAACTGCACCATGGAGGATGCGGTTCGTGCTATGTGGTCTGAGTGCGGTCTTCCGGAGTCCTTCGCATTTGAAGGATTTGCCTACATGACTTGGGTCTCGAACCGCCTACCGCACGGTCCCCTTCCGGACCACGTTACACCGTACGAGCTCTGGTTTGGCCACCGTGTCCATCTGCGTCTCGCTCGTGTGAGGGGATCCGTGGCTTCTGTGTGGTACACCAAGGACCAGCAGGGGTCCAAGGTCTCCCCGCGGGGTCGCTTGTGTGTCTTCGTAGGCATCTCCCTGCGGCCGAAGGCCTGGCGCTTTTGGGACCCCGCCAGTCGTCGCATCGAAGTCCCACGACGTGCTCTTCTTTGAGTCTCTCACCTACCGTGACCTGACCTCTATCACATCGATGTGTATCACGAACGTTCCTACGTGTGGTGTTTCTCAATGGACGGGGGAGTCTGGGCCTACGAGAACCCCTCGTCCTGCTGATGTGTCTGTTTGAGCTCCCTCAATTTTTTGGTCTCCGGCTCTTGATGACCCAGCGATCATAGCTGTCGGCCCAGAGACTTCTCTAGCCCAGCCTGTCTCTACCCCTGTTCCCTCACACCCCACAGGCAGTCATGATTCAGTACCCATGTCCACCAGTATTCCTACTTTTGTGCGTGATCCTGCATCTGTCCCTGTTCCTACTCCCAGCCATGTGTCTCTCGTCATTTCACCAGCATCTCCTCACATTGCATCACATGCCCCTTCGCCTCAGTCCTCATCAGATGTGGTCGCGCCTCTCTCTGAGCTTGAGGTGAGCTCCATGAGCCTGGGTTACTCGCATGAGCCCGGTTGTCATCTTTGACCATTGGTCTCCGGATTCCAACAAGTGTCCGGTCCCTTACCTAGGCGCTCCACTCGCAGCGTTGCGAGTGGTGATCCCGGCACAAAGGCCTTAGGCCTCAGTTTCCACACACATCTCACAGAGGTACATCTAGCGTACCCTGTAGGGCACGATCTGGTCACTCGTGAGTTTCACATCGCTTGTGATGCAGCAGCTGACCTTGTGGTCATCCTGCCCAGCTCTAAGGCATGTGCACTCGCCACTCAGTGCTCTCCCTCGATGGCGCCTGATCTGGGCACACTGAGGGAAGCTCTCTCATCAGAGGATGCACATGCCTGGCATGCTGCCTGTGAGGATGAGCTTTGTGCCATCCGAGAGTTCGCAATTTATGAGCTAGTGGACCTTCCATTTGGGAGGAAGGCTATTCAGGTCAAGTAGGTCCTTCACAAGAAAGTAAAGCCGGATGGCTCACTGGAACGCCACAAGGCTTGCTTGGTTGTCAAGGGGTATTCCCATATCAAGGACGTCGATTACACTGACACCTTCATCCCTGTCGGCCGCATGACCTCAGCTCGTGCTCTATTTGGTGTGGCGTCTTAGCATGACCGAGAACTGCACCAGATGGATGTGAACAATGTGTTCCTCCATGGCTCTCTGGATGAGGAGACTTTCGTGGCTCAGCCACCAGGTTTTGAGGATGGTGACAAGATCTGACGCTTGCGCAAGTCCTTATACGGACTCAAGCAGTCTCCTCAGTGCTGGAACCAGGAGAAAATAGGCACTCTGACTCGTGCGGGATATGTACAGAGCGAGGCAGATCCCTCCCTCTTTATCCGACGGTCGCCTGAGCGGTTCACCGCCATCCTGGTCTATGTGGATGACCTTCTGATCGCGTCTCCCTCCATGGAGGCTCTGAAGGAGGCCAAGGCGGTCGTCCAGAATGCCTACAGGATGAAGGATCTTGGTCCTATAGTGGTGTTTCTTGGATTCGTGCGAGACCATATACGTCAGACACTTTTGTTGCATCTGGCTCCATACCCACGTGTTGTGGGGGAGCGTTTCAGTGACCTCCTTGGCGCAGTCTAAACGGCCTTCACACCCCTCATACCTGATGGGCAGGATACCCTAAAGGTGGAAGATCCCACTGAGCTGAGGGAGATAGTGGATGTGACCTTGTACCTCCGTCTCATCGGATCTCTGATGTACCTGGCCACTACCACACGCCCCGACATCGCTTTTGTCGTTGACCTCTTTGCACAGTTTTAGCAGGCTCCACATGCTATAGACCATCATACGGCTGTGCGAGTGGTATAGTACGTGGTCTCCACACTGTACCTCGGACTCTACTTTCGTCGGCACTGTTTGGTGGTTCTTGACGGCTACATCGATATCAACTAGGCCTCGAGTCCAAATGGACGCTGTCGCACCGGCTACGTGTTCCTGCTTGGTCGTACCGTTGTGTCTTGGTGTAGCGAGAAGCGGGACTGCATTGTACGTAGTTTGCCAAAGACATAGTATCTTCCTCTGGGTGCAAGGGTTGCTGAGGGAGTGTGGCTACAACGCTTGCTCTTTGAGTTCGGTCAGTCAGTGCGTGCCATTGTGCTTCGCTACAAAAAGCAGAGTGCTCTTGCCATTGCAGAGAACTCTGGTGTTTTTCATGCTCGCACAAAGCACATTGCGGTTGAGCATCATTTCGTGCGTGATCTGGTGGAGCGACACGTGATCTCCCTCATATGGGTTGGCACTGACATGCAGCGTGCTGATTTCTTGACAAAGACACTAGCTCGTGGGAAGTTTCTGGTGGCCACTCGTTTTGTTGGGCTTCACCCCTTGCCTGAGAGTGGTTGAGTGCAAGGTGTGTCTGTGTCTATATCACGACTGTTTCTGTATTCGTTGTATTCGTTTCAGTGCTGCATGCAAATGGACATGCGTACCATCTGGTCATGGGGGAGTGTTGTGATTTGTGCCTTTCCTGTCGACCTGTACTCTTTACTATGACCACTCGGTCGTGTCCATGCATGTGCAGATCCTTGATGCGGACCTTGGTGGCGGCGGTGCGTCATCTGGTGATGGAACACCTACTTGGAGCTGACCGACGACCGCCCCAGAGTCCTGGATGTTGTATGGGACCTTCTGCAGTTTTTCTGCAGCCTGTAGGATTTTATCAGTGGACTAGCCGTGGGCTCGATTTGCATGTTTTGTATTGTGTGTCCACTGTTCGATACTGGATGGATGCATGTGACCAGTCATAGCGTCTGTCTTGAGATCCTGTACGTCTAGGTTGAGACGGCGTAGCATTCTGACTTGTCTGCGCAGAGTTCCGACCAAAACAGTGTTTTTGGACCGGTTTAAGACAGACCTAGCATTGCCCCCTGCGACACCCGGCGTGCGCTGCGGCAGGCATTTATGCTGTGGACCTGATATTTGTTGTCTCTTTCTGCAAATGCTATTGAAGCACTCTGACACTCTGACTTGTGTCTCCTAGCCAGACTCTTACCGTTGTGTGTACGACATGTGACTGTCGTCACCGTCTGACTAGGCACTGGCGCCTAATCAGTGGCTGTGTTTCTAGGAAGCTTCCACACATCTTCTCACTAAGCACGTTGGAGAGAGGAGGCTCTAGTGAAATGCGTATAGACCTCAGCGTGTGTCGGCTCCACCAGACGACACTCCAGCAACGTCATGTCTCGCCGTCAGTCATCTGCACGCCGATGTACACAAGCTGGGAGGAGATAACAGAGTACAAAGAGAGATGCGTGAAAACCAACAAAATTGACATTGTCACGTGTGTCATCCGTCGTGTGCCGCGACAGCTATTTATGTTGTGTGCTTGTCAATTGTCACCTCTCTCTGCATTACAAAGCTACCGTACTGTCTTTTATATTCGCCTATTTTCTATAATCGAATGAAGTGAGTTATATTCGCCTATAATTTTTGGCCTAGTAATTTCTGTTGGTTTTCGTGCATCTCTCATTGTACTCTGTTGTGTCTTCCCTCCTTGTGTATATCGGCGCGTAGATGACTGACGGCGAGACTCGACGCTGCTGGAGTGTCGCTCGGTGGAGCCGACGCACACTGAGTCCCACTCACCGTTCGCTGGAGCCTCCTCCCTCCGGCAATGCACTCGGCTCCATTGGCAGGCCTCCTCGGCACTCGGTCCGCCGGCGGTCACTACCACTGCAGATGTCGTCTGCTTGCACCCAGCGTTGTTTCTGATTGTGGCATTGCATCTGCAGCATCATGCTATGCCTAGGGTCCATGTCTCCTCCTGTGTGGCCCTGTTTGGCATCCGTGACTGTTATAGGCACTGCCTGGGTTCAGGCAGTCATAACTCTTTACTGCTATATTTCTAGCTGATTCTGACCGCACGACTGCGTTTGCAGCGTCGGTATTATGGTATGGTCCAGTTTTCAGGCAAAACGGACGACGCCCGGATTTTGGGCTGTCGGGCGTCTGGCAAGGCTCACCGAGAAAACCCTGCCTGCAAGAAAATAGGTCTATGACTGTTTTCTGATTGGCTGGTTAGCTGAGTAACAAGTTCTACACAAGTGGGGGGAAGCTAGAAGTTGGAGGGGTCTTCCATTGTTGCTCATTCTTCATTCCTAATCAGTCACTTTCAGTTTTCAGCTGCTTTCTGGCGCTAACATTGGCGCGAGCGTTTCTGAGTAACAAACCCAGAGCCTCCAGACTTAGACTCTAGAGCAGCAGACTGAGGGGGAAGCAGACTTAAAGAATGAGTGTGGAAGCCCGCACGCTGCATCAACAACACTGCTGCCCCAACCTGCTGCCTAGGATTTCTAGCTTGGTATCAGAGCTAGAGCGTAGCAGCAGCAGCAGAAGACTGGCATACAGGTGCCAGAAAACGCTGGCAGACCCCCATACGCGCCAGTGCAGGGGAAATACTGTCGGATTTTTCTCGGCATCATTGACCCGCCTGGTGGCGGCGTCAGAATTTTTCACACGGCCACTGGGCTAGGGGAAATGCTGCCGAAATTTTTTCGGTAGCACTGACCCCCACACGTGAAGCGAGGAGGTGAGTGGCAGGCCGCGTCCGACACTTGTGGGCGACAACGCACGTTGCAACGTCACCTAGGTGCAGTGACTGGCACCAGCAAGCAGCAGCAGCAGCCTGCAGCAGCGGCGGCCGCAGGCAACGGTAGCAAGCAGTGGCAGTAGCAGCCAGTAGCAGGTGAGTGCAGCAGCAGGATCAGGCAGCAGAAGCAGCTCGCAACAGCCCGTAGCAGCAATAGCCCGCACCAGCAAACAGTAGCGGCAGCCGGCAACAGCAGCCTACAGCAGCAGTAGCAACGGCAGCAAGCAACAGTAGTAGCATCGAGCAGCAGCGGCAGCGAGCAGCAGTTGCAGCAGAGAGCAGCAGCAGCAGCAGGCTGCAAAAGCCACAGTAGCAAGCCATTGTAGGAGCCAGTTGTAGTAGCAACAGCAGCGAGTAGCTACCAGCAGCAGTGAGCAGCGCCTGCTGCTGCTCGCAACCCGTAGCTTGTCCGAGCGACGGGATGCGGGCAACGAGCCCGTTGCTCGAAGCAAATAGCGGGCTCGCTGCCCGCTGCCACAGCAAGCAGCGTAGCCCGCTATGACAGATGAAACGAAAGAAAAACAAAAGCAAACAAGAGAAAAAAATTCCCCCACCCCACCAGCCTCTCTACCGCGGCTACAGCAGCTGCCATAGCTGCTGTAGCACCCACAACAGCTGCAGCAACTCGCAACAGCAGCAGCAGCAGTTGTTGCTGCAACAGTAGCAGTAGCAGAAGTAGTAGCAGCAGTAGCAGCAGCTGCTGCAACAGCAGCAGCAACAGCCACTACAGCATCAGCAGTAGTAGCAGCAGCAGCACCTACAATAGTAGCAGCAGCAGCAGCAGTAGCAGTAGCTACAGTAGCAGATGCAGCAACAGCAGCAGCACCAGAAGTTGTAGCATCAACAACAGCAGCAGTAGCAGCAGCAACAGCAGTAGTAGCAGCTGTAACAGCGACCCCAACAACCGCCGCTGCTGTCATCAGCATCCCACTACTGACGTCACTGCTGACGACATGAACACATAAAAAGGGAGAAAAGGGGAAGGGGGAAGAACACCAAAAGATAGGAGGAGTCATCTGCGGCAGCTGCCCTGCCGACACCGCAGCGGCAGTTGCTGACGTCAGCCGCCCTAAGCTGACGTCACTGCTGACATCAACAACAACAAAAAAGCCAAGGGGTACCAAACCATGGCAGGCAGTGTCAGTAGGGAGGGGTCCTCCTCTGTTGGGGGGAACCCCAACCCCCCTTTCTTGCAGCGGCTACAGCAGCATCACCACCACCACCACCACCAGCAATAGCAACAGCAGCAGCGGCGGCGGCAACAGTAGCAACAGCCCTCTGGTGTCGTTGGCGGCAAACCTGACCCCATGGCTGCTCTTCAGCAACAGCTCGCCGCCTTGACGCAGCATCTTGCAGCCCTGCAGCCATTGGCCTCCCAGACTGCCACTAATGCGCCACCACCATTCATGCCTCCAGGGCACGTCAGCCCAACATTTTCTGCTGCCACGCACTACCTAGTGCAACAGTAGACTCAGCACCAGCGGCAGACAGTGACCTCCGTCTTTGGCCCAACTCTGGACGCCGGCCGTAGGCAGAAGGACTTTGAGACGCCGCCGCCGCCGCTTCAGGTCGGCGAGCAGTTCCGGAGCTGGGAGCTCAACTTCCGGATCTGGGCGCAGGGTGAGGGCCTGTGGGCATACTACACCCTCCCGTATGACCCCAACCTGGCCGACCAGTTGTATGATGCTGGTCGTGCCGTACTTGCTCTAGTCCCTGTCGCCCCCCCGGCGCCTCCGTGGCCGTCGCCTCCATGGACGTCGCCTCCGTGGCCGTCGCCTCCCCTGCTGCTGCTACCTCATCGTCGTCGGGGAAGAAGAAGCGTCGGAACAAGAAAGGCAAGGATCAGCAGTAGTAGCAGTCGTCGACCGGGTCCGGCGGTGGCAGCTCGGTCGGGCACGAGTGGTACACGTGTCCTCTATCGACGGACGAAGCGCGCTTATTACCACCATGCGTCGCCAGCGGGAGCACCATCTCGCCTCTGCCATTGTCGCTATTGCCGGCTCTGACACCTTGGCCTCAACCAGCACCTCCACCACTCTGGTAGCTTCGTCCGTCCAGCCGACACCAGCACCGTAGTCGCACCATCCGCAGCTGTCGGCGCCTCTGTTTCCTTCACGGCACAGTCCTCCTCCTACCCGTGCTCTGCTGCCATCACTCCGCACTCTGTCTATACTCCCGGGTCGTCCTCCCGTGAGCTTCAGCTGGAGCAGTTCATCGCGCTCCAGCTCGGCCTGCCTCGCCCTCCTCCCCAGGGAAGTGTGAGTTGCATCACCTCTTGCTTTCCTGCCCAGCCCTGCATGACTGAGACTGAGCTGTGATCGTGACCAGTTTCCTCTTCTGTCTCATCGTCTCCCGTGGTCTCCTCTAACCCTTTCCATGACGATGTTGCCTGGCTTGACAATTGGCAGTCTCGGTTCGCGCCTCCTTCCACCGTGTCAGCATCCCTTGCCGGCTGCCATGTAACCGTTAGCGATCTGGCGACCCCGGTCAAGGACCCTGCTGAGACCTGGATCATCGACTCTGGTGACGGCCTCTCGTGAGGCCTTTAGTATGCTCTGTCATGTAGGCGATATCTCCGGTGTCCGGACGGGCTTCAGCCACGTGTTGCATGTCCGTGGTGTTGGCGTCGTTCGTTTCCGTGGTCCTGCCGGTGACGTCTTTCTGACCGATGTCCTCTTCGTCCCAGGTCTTGAGCTCAGCCTCCTGTCCGTCATTGCCCTTGACCGCATGAGCATGGACGTTGTACACTCGCGTGATGTTGGAACTGTGTCGTTGCGTCCGACTGGTCTTGTCATACTGCACGCCACCGCACGTGGCAACCTGTGGCATGTACCTCGCCTCTCCTCCTCTCCTTCCGTCTCCTCCCCGTCGGCCGCCACATGCCATGTGTTTGTTACCAGCACGCTCTCTCCTCAGTACACCCGCCTCTTGCACCGCCCCCTTTGCCACGTCCACTCTATCCCGTAGACAGCATGCCCCGCACTCAGCCGACCAAGGGCCGTGACCCGGAGACTTTTCCTCTCCTGTGCCCTACTAAGTGCATTGATTGCGCTCAGGGGAAGATGCACCGGTCCACATACCCTTTTTCCTCCTCCCGTGCATCCGCCCCTCTCGACCTCGTCCATTCAGATGTCATGGGCCCTCTCCCCACCGAGTCCGTCGGCGAGCACAGCCGCTATGTCCTCACCCTCACTGACGACTATTCTCGCTACCCCTGGGTCCTCTGCCTTGTCCTTGCGCAATGCGAGTGCGGCCGCTCTCTTCAACGCTTTTGCTCTGATCGCGGTGGTAAGTACATGGGTGAGACCACGGCATTTCTTGCCTCCCGCGGGATCCACCATGAGACGTTTGCGCCCTACACGCCCGCCCAGAACGGTGTCTTTGAACGGTGGAACCGTACCATGGTCGACGCCGTCCGCACCATTTAGGTCGAGTCAGGTCTCTCCGATGGCTTCTATTTCGAAGCCATGGCCTACATGACCTGGGTCTGGAACCGGATTCCCCACCGTCCCCTTCCCCGCCAGTCCACTCCGTAACAGCATTGGTGCAGTTTGTGCGCTGGCCTCCGCCCGGCTTTCGTCTGGGGTTGCGTGGCCATTGTGTGGCTGCCCGCCCTGCAGCAAGGCGGCAAGCTCGCCCCCCGCGGACGTCCCTGCACCTTCCTCGGTTTCTTTCGTGAGTCCAAGGCCTGGTGCTTCTAGGATCCCTCCCTACACTGTATCGTCAAATCCCGCGATGCCCTCTTCTTCGAGCACCTGTTTCCTCGCAAACTCATTTGCTCCGGCTTGTTCGTGTCCATCCCGTCGCATGGGGGAGTGGTGAGTCCGTCCTCCGTCCTACCACTTTCGGGTGACACATCCCTCAGTCCCTCCGAGCCGGCAACCCCAGTCACGTCCACTAGTCCCTCCGGGCCGGCAACCCCAGTCTCGTCCACTGGTCCCTCCGGGCCGGTAGCCCCAGTCGCGTCCACTTGTCCCTCCGAGCCAGTAGCCCCAGTCGTGTCCACTGGTCCCTCCGAGCGGACGGCCCCAGTCATGTCCACTGGCCCCTCCGAGCCGGCAGCTCCAGTCGCGTCCGCCGGCCCCTCCAAGCCGGCAGCCCTAGTCGCGTCCACAGGCCACTTCGGGCCAGCAGCTCCAGTCGCGTCCACTAGCCCCTCCAGGCCGGCAGCCCCAGTCGCGTCCACCGGCCCCTCCGGGCCAGGAGCCCCAGTCACGTCCACTGGTCCCTCTAGGCCAGTAGCGCCAGTTGCACCCGCTGGCCCCTCCGGGCCAGCAGCCTCGGATGCATCCGCTAGCCCCTCTGGGCCAGCAACCCCGTCCGCCTCTGTTGGCCCGTCGGACTCAGTGCCATCGCTTGCCCTGCCACGCTACACACATGGCCCAGGCGGCAGCCTCTGACCCAGACCGTCGGTGGGCGCGCAGACCGTCGCACTGCGCTCCGTGGCACCTCGACCCCCCATGGTCCCACAAGTCTCCTCCACTCCCACGGTCGTGAGTGGGGACCCTGACACCAAGGCCCTCGGCTTGACCACCTCGGCCATCATTGCAGACCTTCACCCGGGCTCCGCATTGGGCTACGCCATGCTTCATCACGAGCATCGGCACGCTGTCGTGGCTGCACTCGCACGCATCACACCTGGGATACGAGATGCACACGCTCTCTGAGTCCGCTCCATAGCACGCCCGGATGACCCAACCACCCTGCGCGAGGCACGAGCCTCTCCTGATGCCGCACACTGGGACGCTGCCTGTGCCGATGAGCTCGCCGCTATCCGACAGCACCATGTGTACGACCTCGTCGACCTTCCTCCAGGCCGGAAGGTCATCGGCGCCAAGTAGGTCTTTCGGCGCGAGTGGAAGCCCGACGGGTCCTTGGACAAGTACAAGGCCCGCCTTACAGCCAACGGATTTGCCCAGATTCCTAGGGCTGACTACGACCAGATCTTTGCCCCAATTGGCCGGTTCTCCACTAGCCGGGCGCGCTTCAGCCTTGTCGCCCAGCATGGGTGGGAGCTCCATAAGATGGATGTGAGCAACGCTTTTCTCCATGGTTCACTGGAGGGTGAGGAGCTCTACATGGTGCAACCCCCAGGCTTCGACGATGGCACTGGGAGAGTCTGGCGACTGCGTAAGGCCCTCTATGGCCTAAAGCAGTCGCCTCGGTGCTGGAACCAAGAAATCAACAGCACGCTCCTTCGTGGCAGGCTCCAACGCAGCACCGCTGACCCCGCATTGTTTATCAGTCCGCGAGGCCAGACTTTCACCGCTGTTCGTGTTTACGTCGACGATCTGCTCATTGCGTCGCCAGACACGATTGCCATCCAGCTTGTCAAGGACTTGCTGCACGCCGCCTACAAGATGAAGGATCTCGCATCTCCCAGAGTCTTCCTGGGCATGGAGCTCGAGCATGATCGCTCCCAGGGTGTCATGTACATCCACCAGGCCGCCTATGTGCAGACGTTATCCACCCGCTTTACGGAGGACCTGCCACTCGTGCCGAGCTCATCGTCACCCATGTCACCCGATGGTCAGGTGAAGCTGAAGAATCCTGACCCAGCTGTTGTGGAGGAGCCAGTTGACGTGACCACGTACCTGTGAGTCATCGGGTCACTGATGTTCCTGGCAACGACGACGTGCCCATACATCGCGTTCGTTGTCAATCTCCTGGCCCAGTTTTCTCAAGAGCCGCGTCACCTCCACTACGAGGCCGCAATCCGGGTACTGTGCTATGTCGTCTCGACTCCTTGGCGAGGTGTCATGTTCTGGCGCTAGCCGTCTGTTGTCACAATAGGGTACACCGACAGTGACTGGGCTTGCAGTCCGGACGGTAAGAGTCGCACAGGCTGGATCTTTCTGATTGGTGGCATAGTTGTCTCCTCGCGTAGTGGCAAGCAGGGGTGCATTGCATGCAGCACTACTGAAGCTTAGTACGTTGCTCTTGGCTCAGGCGCGTGTGAGAGTGTGTGGTTGCGTCGTCTGTTGTCCGAGTTGCGTCAGTCTGTCGCATCCATCACGTTGCATTGTGATAATGACAGTGCCATGGCCATCGCCGACAATGACGGCGTGCATCACACACGCACAAAGCACATCAACGTTGAGTATCACTATGTTCGTTCATTGTTGCATGACGGCAGCATCAATATCGTGTGGGTTGCGACAGCACGACAGTTGGCTGACTTCTTGACCAAGGCACTGAAGCGTAACTCGTTCAAGAAGGTTGTGATTTCGGTCGGCGTGCGTCCGTGAATGTCTCTCCTTGTCCGTGCCTGTGTTTTTGCGTGACCTGGGGGAGTCTAGTCGTTGACTCTGTCTCTGCTCGCACATGTGCACTACGCCTGTGAGTCATGGGGGAGTGTTGGCTTTCGTGCATCCCTCATTATACTCTGTTCTCGGCTTGTGTACATCGGCGTGCACATGACTGACGGCGAGACTTGGCGCTGCTGGAATGTCGCTCGGTGGAGCCGACGCACACTGAGTCCCACTCACCGTTTGTTGGAGCCTCCTCCCTCCGGCGATGTGCTCAGCTCCATCGGCAGGCCTCCTCGGCGCTTGGACCGCCGGTGGTCACTGCCACTGCAGATGACGTCTGCTTGCACCCAGCGCTGTTTCTGATTGTGGCATTGCGTCTGCAGCATCATGCTGTGCCTAGGGTCCATGTCTCCTGTTGTGTGGCCCTGTTTGGCATCACTGACTGTCATAGGCACTGCCTCGGTTCGGGCAGCCATAACTCTTTACTGTTATTTTTCTAGCTGATTCTGACCACACAACCGCGTTCGCACCGTCGGTATTATGGTATGGTCTAGTTTTCAGGCAAAACGGACGACGCCCAGGTTTTGGGCTGTCGGGCGTCTGGCAGGGCTCACTGAGAAAACCCTGCCTGCCTGAAAATAGGTCTAGGACTATTTTCTGATCGGCTGGTTAGCTGAGTAACAAGTTCTACACTAGTGGGGGGGAGCTAGAACTTGGAGGGGTCTCCCATTGTTGCTCATTCTTCATTCCTAATCAGTCACTTTCAGTTTTTAGCTGCTTTCTGGTGCTAACACTGGCGAGCGCGTTTCTGAGTAACAAACCCAGAGCCTCCGGACTTGGACTCTAGAGCAGCAGACTGAGGGGGCAGCAGACTTAAGCAACGAGCGTGGAAGCCCGCACGCTNAGAAAATAGGTCTAGGACTATTTTCTGATCGGCTGGTTAGCTGAGTAACAAGTTCTACACTAGTGGGGGGGAGCTAGAACTTGGAGGGGTCTCCCATTGTTGCTCATTCTTCATTCCTAATCAGTCACTTTCAGTTTTTAGCTGCTTTCTGGTGCTAACACTGGCGAGCGCGTTTCTGAGTAACAAACCCAGAGCCTCCGGACTTGGACTCTAGAGCAGCAGACTGAGGGGGCAGCAGACTTGAGCAACGAGCGTGGATTTCCGCACGCTGCATCAACAACGCTGCTGCCCCAACCTGCTGCCTAGGATTTCTAGCTTTTTCTACCTTGCTTCGTCCATGGGTATTTTTGTTAATTACTTGTTAGATAATGGTCGAATGTTTGTTCAGCTCCATGGTCTGTCCCCTCAACTTCGAATCTCAAAACTTGAACTTTGGAAAGTTGGAGTGACGTCGCGCCCCCAACACCTTTCGCACTTCGCACGGTAGTCCTTCCGACGGCCAGGCACCGCCAAGAGGATTGCGTGCAATCCCGGCGACAAGTTCCGCGCGGAATCCTAGAGGGGCTGAGCTGCCCCTTCACGTCGCCATCCCGATGCAGCAAGGCAGCGTAGAGTGTCATTTGTTTTGGACTGTGTTATGTAAGGATTTCAGTATTTTCCTCTTGAATTTTTCTGTGATAATTGTGTATGGAGAAACAGGAATTCTGTAAATTTGAGAGTGAATCGTCCATGGGCAAAGAAATTTAATATGTGCTAGAGTGGATGAAGGAAAACAATTATTTTAGTCGAATGTAAGAGACACTACGGTATTGGAGCTTATGAGACTTTGTTCATCTCCCTAGCCTGACCCTTGCTAGTGCGCCCGCTGACTGAACAGTGTCGCCGCATTAACAACAGTGAGGATGGGAAGCTTCCTAGCAATTTTTCAGGAGGAAGACACAGCACATTGCATTGCATCGTAAAGCAATGTGCCAGTAGCGCAGGCGCAGTGCAGACAATGGTTTGTTCACGACCATGGATGTTACTGTTGGTGTGTGTGGCTTCCACCCGTCACGAGCCATGGCCGTGGCAGCTACGGGTGCACCCGGAGCTGATGGTGAGCGGCGGCCGCATTGGAGATCGTGACGACCCGACGGGACTCCGGATCGTCCAGGGACTTATCCAGCAGCTACGCCATGACAGGTGTGACGCAGATGATGCGTCTCTACAGCCTGGCTGGCTGGTCCGCCGTTGCTGGAATTTTCTCGGTGGTCGAGACCCACGCACCCGGTAGCCTGTACCGGTGCGATGAGGAGACCTGCGACTTTGGTGTGCTTCCTGTCGTGGAAAGCACACGCTGACGTCTNTCCTGCCTTTGCTCAGCCATTGTGGTGTTGACGGATGTGTCAGCCAGGGGGAGTGTTGGTGTGTGTGGCTTCCACCCGTCACGAGCCATGGCCGTGGCAGCTACGGGTGCACCCGGAGCTGATGGTGAGCGGCGGCCGCATTGGAGATCGTGACGACCCGACGGGACTCCGGATCGTCCAGGGACTTATCCAGCAGCTACGCCATGACAGGTGTGACGCAGATGATGCGTCTCTACAGCCTGGCTGGCTGGTCCGCCGTTGCTGGAATTTTCTCGGCGGTCGAGACCCACGCACCCGGTAGCCTGTACCGGTGCGATGAGGAGACCTGCGACTTTGGTGTGCTTCCTGTCGTGGAAAGCACACGCTGACGTCTTGGTACTGCACTCGTACATTTATGGGTGCTCTCAGTGCAGTTCAGAGTGCTCTAGAGTTTTCTCGGTGGACAGGCCATTTTGGCCGATTTCCTTGTATTGCTTGCTATTCGTGTCTGGATGATGCAAACCCACCATGCGTGGGTCCGTTGCGTAGAGCTCATCGTTCTGCACGTTCTGGTGCAGACATCGCGTGATTCTGACACCTGAGCTGTGAGTTACGGCCAAAACTGTGGTTTTAGGCCAGTTTGAGCAGGTACGAAAATACTGCCGCCTCTAGCGACTCTAGGCGGCCAGCAACTATTTAGGCTGATTGTTGCTCAGTTGTCATTCTCTCTCTGCAATTATATTCATATTGAGCTTCCTGACACTCTGCACGTGTCCCTACCCAGACCCTTGCAGTTTCGTGCATGACTTGTGACTGTCGTCACACACTGACTGAGCGCTGACGCTAAGTTAAGTGGCAAGCGGTTAGGAAGGTTCCAGGAAGTTTCTCTTGGTATCAGAGCAGGCGAGCCACAGCTCGCGCTGGTGCGCAGCAGAGACGCAACAGCAGTAGCAGCAGTGAGTGGCAGCAGCAGTAGCCACCCACAGAAGCAGCTGCAAGTCCTGGGAGGACCCATCACAGGTACGTTGCAGCAGAGGCAACGGCGGCAGCAGCATGCAACATCGGCAATGACAGCGGCCATTTGAGCCGCGTGCAACAGCAGCAACCAGCGGCGGCAGCAGCCACAGCAGCCGGGGAGGCAGCAGCAGCCGCAGCCACCACAGCCAGTGCGGCAGCAGCAATCGCAGCCGCGCAGCTGAGCCGTCGCGTAGCAGCAGCAGCAGCCACGCGGCTGCTCACCAGCAGCTGTGCAGCGACAGCAGGGCAGCACAGCAGCAAGGCACCGCA
>SZWC01001507.1:151701-173327 GCA_023375785.1 Penium margaritaceum
GGGGGGGGGGGGGGGGGGGGGGGGGGGGGGGGGTACTGCTGTCAGTGGGAGCTGAAGCTGCCAGTAGGCGTCTGCGACAAAGGCGAGGTTTGAAAAGCTACGACTGGCGGGTTTGAGACAGGCGGGAGGACAAACGGCCCCGTCGTGAATCAACCGTACAGCAGACCAGCAGCAAACCACCGATCGAGGCAAGTCGAATAAGATAAGTCCGCCAACATCGTAGTCTAAAAACTATACTGAAGCCCTCTATCGGATACATATTGTCCATCGAGAGCAGTGGATGCTGCTCTATCCGGTCCCACGAAGAGACCCCAGCAGCCGCAGCAAGAGGCGGCAGCATCGTGCGTAGTCAATCCAACCGCCCCGCGCGAGAGTAAACTAGTCAAATGTCTGACAGATTGTGTGACGTGTCATGGAAGTCACCGGCGGCTCGGAAACGATCTGACACAAGCCGCGTGCAACCGTACAGCACTGGAGAGCCTCGCCCTCCGATCGAACAGTCCCCAACAAATCGTCACCAATCTGCATTGTACGCAGACGAACCACTTCTTCTGCGGGCCATTTCGATAGTCAAACGACGATGACAGAACTGACCAAGTTCTGCCTGGACCATCTTAAAAACCAAAAAAAAAAAAACTGACCAAGTTCTTTCACCGAACGAGCATCTGAGAACGCGTCGCCGTCTAGGCTGAGGCGGTCTAACGGTGGGCTTGGGCTCCATGGCACCACCACGTCGCGCGAGTAGGGGTAAGGCTGGTTGTAGTCAGGCCGGTGTCACACGGAACGAACTCAACTCACCGCGGGAAGTCGCGGTGAGCTGAGGGACAGTGCGTTAAAATTGAGTTGCTCGCAACTAGACTTGGAAGGGGTACGAAGGGAAAATAGGACAATAATGACACGTCATGCTTACAGTATGGATGATAGACTAGGTTCCCACAGAATTTCTCGCGGGCGAAATGGCCAGGATATCCATGATCCCGAAGGGCGGACCCTCCCATATCCACGAGCGGAATTTTACATCTGCCATATCCAGCACTTAAAAAAAGGAACCAGGTATTCGGCGACACATGGGGCTGATCAAGCATGGCGAGGAGCGTCATGCTTGATCACGATCGAGCAATGACCCTCTTTTGTCAATTTTTTATTTGACGCGCAAACCCCCTATTAAGATTTAGGTTTTTCTATATTTTGCGTGGATGGAGCCCGCACAAAACATAAAACCCTACATCATAATAGGGGGTTTGTGCGTCGAAAAAAAAAGATTGAAAAAAAAGGTCATCGCTCCATTGTGACTACGCGAAAACGCCCCTTTCAGGTTTTTTCATGGCACACAAAACACCTTAGCTTTGCTAGACAGACACTTTCAAACCCAACCCCCCATTACATTCGGGGTTCAGGGTTTTTTTTTTGCGCGGGCATCTGCTATGCCCCGCGGTAGCGGAGCCCAGCGGATTCCGTTTCAACGCATGGGGTGTCTCGGACCCCTCACGCAAACCACACGCAAACCCCTCCCTCGAACAATCACAAACACCTCAAAAGTCAGGTTTGTGATTGTCCAAGGGGCCTGATGACGTCATCACTCCAGCGCTACATTTCATGCAGCGACAACATGGTGCTCGCGTGCTTTTTTATACATCGTTGTTTTTCCTTGACCTGTGGATGTATTAGTGTTAAAATTAAAATTTGCTCGATATGGCGTTGTTAAAGAGCGGTCTGTGGATATGGCGGATCTATCGAGAATTTGATGGGTATATGGTCACACCCCCGATTGCTCACGCATGGTACCCTATTTTGTTCTGCATTAGTCGCAACTCTGGATTGGATTTCTGCACTCTTGCGAGCAACTTTATGCAACACCCTTGACCGCGATCCTTTGCATTGCCTACAGCTGTTTCTGCGATGTTTACACTATTGCGTCCTCTATTGGCCAGGGATATCTTTTTTGTGAGGACCCTCGCCAAAGCTAATGGTTTCCAGGAAAACGGCGATTGGCGATAACCACTGATCCACGACCAAAAAACTGGTAAAACCATCGTCCTTGATGGTTCTTTTGAAACGACATTGACACTGCTCAGGGAAAGAAAGGCATGTCCCGAAAGTTGCATTCAGTGACGCCAGTCAAGTTGCTAACAACTCGCTAGAAGACCTATATCACCGGTGAATTTTCCAACTCCAGTTACTACCAACACGATTCTAACCCGCTGTCCCTGAATTCGTAGGGCCGATCAACTAGTTCATCGGAAACCACCTCGAACTTGCTCTATTTAGTCAATGGCGCACACTTTTTTACGTCCAAGTTCATTCACTACATATGTGGCACCATCAGCTCGTAAGTAACATGCATAGTTTGAAATTTGTTTTTTTCCATTCTTGTCAAAGTGAAGTAACGACGTGCATGCGATGACGTGGCTCAATTTGATGAGGTCACTTTCCAAGAAAGGACAACCAAATTGAGTTAGAGAGGTTCGACCGACAATATTTTGACCAAAAATTCCGTGACCGTGGAAAGTTGCAAGGAGTTGCTACAACTCAAAGGGTGTAGCAACTTCTGAGCAACTTGTAGACGATGCCCAATAGTTCACGTATTTATCGAGTGGTGCGACTCGACAACATGGGTCAACATTGATAGTCTCGCGTCAGAAAGATTCTGAAAGTTTCTGTCAGTGCCTACCCGCGAAGGCAAATTGTTACGAGAACCTCCAACTCGTCACTTTTTTTAAAAGAGGGAACTCTGAATGCTGCTCAGAGTTGCTACGAGACGATGTGACACCGACCTCAGTTTCGGTGGTTGGGGTGGTCTCACACGGTAGCAACTTAACCTCCCCTCACCACGTTAGGTGGGCGACGCAAGCTCAACTCTAGCTTAAGTCTTCGTTGACCGCAAAGAAGCCCGCAAACCCCTGGCGAGGCCACTTGGAGTTTCTAGGCGCTGTTACAGCCTCGGAGCTGTAGCAACTTGCGAGAAACTCTCGAGTCGCTACTCCATGCTTTTGTTGTCGCTCACGTAACAAGGTGACGATACGGCCTTTCATGCATGCCGGACTCACGAGAATCAATGAAAACTTGTTGTGGCACACATAAAACCTGACATTTGCTGACTTTTACTTGATGCAATTACTAAGCCGTCCGGTGTGAGAGCACCTTCCTGTCAATACCTTCACTGTCCACCACGTAGAAATTGTAGACGTGGTGGATACTCGCGCATACGCATAAGAGTTACTACGAACCAGTATGGGTTCAACAACCGAAACCAACTCGTAGTTGCTACTGACCTTCCTTCCTATAGTTTGTTTTCGATCACGCGCGTACGAGTGAAATGTTCTTTACAGATATTTTTAGCCCAAACGGACGCGTGTACCATTAGGATGCCGCGGTCGGTGTGTCATTTCATTCACAAACACTACAGTTCTATCCACCAAGTTCACAAGCGAAGTTCATGGCAAAGTGGGTGTGCCCAAGGCTCGACCACAAGGACCTGCCAAAACAGGAAGAGGGGATCTTTAACTGGCATCAAGTTCATGGAAAAATAGATCCGAGTTGCTCTAAAAAGGCAACGTAATGACGATGACTGGTGTAAAAAAAACACAACGAAGGCAGGTGCATATTTCTACAGCGCATATACTAAAGGGGCCAAATGGCTCGGATACCCATAAAACACAAAGTGTGACTCGCATTCGTCCAGGGTAGGCAAAAAAAGACCAGAAAAGCCCGGTCTAAGATCATGCTCACTTGCGGCATGCATCGACGACCTAACCAGAAAAAGTGCATGGGGTCATCGCTCACTCGGGATCAAGCGAAAATGCCTTTCTTTTGTTTTTATACTTTTTTGTACATGCAAACCCATTCGTTCAACACCCAAACCTCAATCAAATCCTACTTCCAATGACATTCATGGTTTTAGGGACTGTGTTCTGCGCGAGCTCCTGTTGGGCCCCACGATAGCGGGGCCCAATAGGTTCTCTTTCAACGCATGGGAAGTCTCAAACTCCCCTCAAACTATGTGAAAATTGCCCCCCGCTAGTATCACAAATCCTTCAACGAAGGGGTTTGTGATACTTTCTAGAGGCGTCGCATGCCATGCATTCGTCGAGGCATGGCGAGGCCGCATGGCATGCGACCTTGCCATGCCTTTTCTGCCTCTATTCTTCATTACTAGTGTGACTGTAATAGCGACCGATGGGTAGCTAGGTTATTTTTTACTCGACGAAAGGTGAATGAATTATATAGTTCCAAACCCGCGTGTATGTGACTTGAGCCCAAATTAAAAATGTCAAGTACAAGATCTAATGTCTAATCCATGCCTTGATAATAAACATCAATATGACGAGCCGCTATTCTAATTCCCACCAGTTAGTCAGGCCAAATTCGTGGAGACAAAAAATACGTGAATAGGAAAACGTGGTCGACCTACTGACCAGGACCAACTTGCGAACTCCTGCTTCACGCAAAACATTCCAAGGAACAGTCCCGAAGTAAGCGTGAGTGGAGTTCGTCCATTCAGATCGTCATTAAACTCACTTTTTTTTATACGGATTAATTCCCTTATACCCACCACGTACACAAAACGATCATACAACCCATTCATTTCAACTGGTGACCGCATTGTCCACAAAGTGCGAATAATAATCATTCGTGTATGCAGTACCCACTTCTGAAAAGTTATGACTAGAATTCCTGTATTCTATGCATGTTCTTGGAACCGTCGGTATTACGGCAATTATATTTTAATATTCCGCAAATTCATCGCGGATTTTGTTTTCTTATTCTTCAATTGGGATGTTACAGCGAATTCAACAACACAAGTGTAATGTTTTCATCTTTTGTTGGGATCTTGGAGCATATGGTCGCCTTTTGCAAGTGGTTTTGGCTGGGGTGCTTATTTGGAAGTTTACGTTGGATATCTTCCCCGGAACGTGCCAATTTTGCTTTGTTGAGCCCGTTCTTGCATGCAGCAGGTGGGGTTCACCTGCCGACATGGACAGCCGTGCTTGAGTATGGTCGAGTGGTGGTCCACTCACTATTTTGCACACTGTGGAAAAAAAAATACTCCCCGTTGTAAATCGCATAGGACATCGCACGTCGGAACGACGGAAGCGAGGCTGACGACATCGGCCCCTTTTATTTGAAGTGTCAATAGCTAGGGTTTCAAAGGGTCATGTTTTGATCGTTGTAGATATCTACCTCGCATCATGAGACATTACACTGTCCTATCGGATGGCAGTTTGTAAACTGAAAGATGCCTTATTTAATCAGTGAACATTTCATACATACTATAATGTAGTATTTCTCCGTAGAAATATACTTGAGTACGATTCTAAAATGGGTATTGCACATATCTATTATGCAAACACATCTCTTTGTAAACATGGTTAGTCGCGATTTGTAGGATTGCACGATCTAACAGCTCAAGGTTTTTCTCGCTTGTTCGATCGTCTTCATGAATACGAATTCGGTTTCGTAGCTTGACAATATATGAAAACATTGCAGGGACGACCTCGACGACCTTGCTTCCGTTCTTCCGGCGTGCGATGCATAGTGTGATATACGTTCGTCAAATGAAAGCTTATAATGCTTGTAGTGTTCTATTCTTGACACTTTTGATGCAACTCTTTTTTAGTTCCATGTCGCGTATTGTATGAGATGGAACGAAATAAGTGAAGGCGACGAGCTCACACCCATCTTTTTCTATCGGGAGCTCTACAAAGACTAGGAGACAGAACTCTAATATTTCCATCGAAGGATGTGACAAATTTAAACCATTCAATCCATATGGCTGATCACGGTCGTGTTGCCTGTATTTTCTTAAAGAGAATAGCCCCTCAGCAATAAGGAGTATTATGAGTTGATCGATTTTCATCGAACAGCCGATGGTGGTTTTCTATGGGCACGGTGGAACGATTTGTAAATGAAAAAATGAAAGAAAATTTCAAGAAGTAAGATTATAGGACCTCAATTGCCAATGTCACTTGTGACAGGGATGATGTGGGGCCCTTTCCGTAGGATTTGCGATGCATAGGAGCACGAGCATTGGACATCCGCTCGACACGTTTAGTGACAAGCGGATGTCCAAAGTGGGTATCGGAGTCAGCTCATAAAAAGTGGGTAAATCGTGCTTCTTATTTTAACTTTGGGCATAGTGAACATCGATTGAAATGTTTGGGGAGAACGGAACGGACCTACCGAAAATTGGGCACACTAGTCATCTTCTCCCACGACTGGCTGATACGTAAATGAAATTTTCAGATGTGGGTGACCTGCGCGGATCGTTTTCAAATGTTGGGTAAAACGGAATTCCCCCCTTTTTGTCAGGATAAATTCGTCTCAGGTGCCTAGTTCAACACCCGTCTTTAAGTAGGCTACCTTAAGTCAAAAGTCATTCTTGGATGATGCCTTTGTACTTCCTCGTTGATGGGAGGGGCCTGTCTTGGGAGTGCCCATCCATTGGATGTCTGTGTGAGGGGAAAAAAGGTCAGGTCTAGAGCCGTCGAATTCTCGCATGGAGCGAGACCGATGGATGGACAAATAGACGCTTCCGTCGGACTTTGACACATCTCACTACCGGTGAAGTGTAACTAAATTGTTTTATTACGGCACAACAAAAATTCTCCCACGAATCAAGAACACAACACATGCATTGTAGGCCAATGAGAGCGGCCTTGGAGTCTGCACAATTTGTGAGTTGGATGTTCCTCGCGGTTCGGGTATTTTAAGGGTTCTGTTCGTCGGTGCCCGTATATTCGAGCTGAATCCAAATGAAGTATCAGCAAGTCTGTTATAACAACACCAACGTCGCCATCAAGTAGCATCACAAGTAATTTGGCCATTAGATCAAGACATACGAAAATAAATGCTGACGTTAGAGGGGCCTTACAGGTATAAGGCATGGAACAAGGCATCAACGAGACATGAAAATGCGAGGATGGCAATTTTCGTGGCCGAGTCTTCGAAACAGGCACCTTTCTTTCTCGTGATTCGAACTCATTAGTTCGCATGCAGGCGAGGCGTAAATAACACATCTTGGGTATATTTGCCCTTTTTGTAAACCTCTCGCGATTCATCGTGGACCAACCTCGGTAGTTCCTTCTTCCACCGTTTATTTTTATGGCTTTTGGTTGGTTGGCTTTGAGTCTCGTTTAACAAATGGTTAGACGTCTTTTATCTTTGCTCCGCATACACGTAAGAAATATCTGTATCCTAAATTCTTTGCTTACAACTATTTGCATGTACGCAATACGACCAAAATTATTTGATGCGGCAGGTCATCGTCGGCATGCGTCTCTACAAGTGGCAAGTAGACATCCGACAGGTATGTGCTTGGAGAATGGGCCTTCCTACTTCACGTGGACACGTTGTAGCATTGGGGAATATCGACAAAAGGCAATCGCAAAACCGAGTCAAGACTAGGGTTGAACAAGGCACTACAGAAAAAATGTATCCCAAGTTAACTTCCCTTAATAATATCACAACGCGGAGAGGAAACATTAGCCATTCAATCATATCATGGACCATAACTGTGTGCAACCGTAGTTGGACCGAGTTGGGGCAATGGTTGGACGTCCACCCACTTGGTTGAGCGAGTAGTTGGATCCTTTGTCCATGTGCATGGCATGTGGATAGTCCCCTCGTCTCATAGGGTAAAACATGGGGCATGAGGGCGGAGAATCGGCACCCCAAAAGAACGTCATTAGAGGGGAGCGTAGGTGCCTACCATCGGCTAGCAAAAGGAATCCATCACATGGCTCATTGACCAACTGTAGTGAAATTGAAAATTCACTATAAAACGCTTGAAAATGTTCGTTCAACAGGCGCGAGTTGAGCATTTTGAACCAACAGTTGCAACTGACTGCAACCAGCCTCTTACTAGATATTGTGCAACTCAAAATCGACGAATGGTGGGCTCTCTTCTGACTACCACATAGTGAAGTTACGTGCGCTCAACGCAGACGTGCTTCAGGTATGTGAAAATTTGGGATCGTGAGCAAACTTACATTTCCACACAAGAATAGGACATAATATCGCCTAGCCGACTGCAAAACCCTAATGTAGATTGCTCACATCGGAGCAACTCAACCTCCCTTGCCACGTCAAGGGGGAAACACGAGTTCAACTCGAGTTGAAGTCGATGATCGTGAAGAAGCCCGCGAACTTTTGGTGAGGCAATGCCAAGGTTGCCATGAGACGATACAACCTTGGAGTTGTAGCAACTTAGTAGCAACTCTTGGATCACTACTCCATGTTCCCGTTGTTTCTCACACGGCCAAGAAATGTACCAGACTTTCTTCCATGCTGTACTTGTAAAAATCAAGGAAAACGTATGGTCACATACAGAGACATCGATGTTTGCTAGCCATCGCTTGGTGCAGTTGCTACGCCTTCTGGTGTGAGAGAAATTTAGTAGCGATACATTCAGTGTGCACCATGAGGAAGTTGTATGTGTGGTGGATACTTCCGGCTGTGTGGCCGAGTTGCTACGAGCTGGTGTTAGAGCACCTGTAGACAAAGCTCAAACACATTAGTTTTCCCCTCTTTAATTGTTTTCTTTTTTTTGGTTTCTATAGTAAGGGGGTGAACCGACGGGATGATTTTGCTATTGATTCTATGGTTGCATTGATTTTGTGTGTGAATTATGATTCTTTTGTGATTCCTCCATTAGGAGGGAACCACTTTGAATCTGCGGGAGTTGACTGGCATGTCATTGGTTGTTGCGTGAGTAATCTCCCAACATCGATAGAACCGGTCCTGATTTTTTGGATGCCAAACCAACTCTGACCGACAACCCTCCGTAGCAGGCCTCACGTACGAAGCGGTGAAAAACATTCGAACAGTATTCCACGTGTTCCAAATGCCTCCAAGAGCGCGGATATCAATGACAAGGGACGGCCTGGTCAACCTGCGTACTTCACCTTACTCCCTTGTGGCTCGCACTTGTTCCTTATTCGCATTTTACTCTACGCAACTTGGGGCATGGTCTATGAATAGACCTTGCCCCATTCCATGGCATCTCACTTGCCTCTTGTTGTGTGTAAGTCGACTGGACCATCGTAGCATGAAACACCATCCTCAAGCAGGCCTAACTGGCTTTGGAGCACCGTCGGATGGTGGCGCGCACATTAACAGACACTAGATAACTGCCATGACATTTTGAGTGCTTTCTCGTGCTTTCAACATGTTTTTACACTCATTGTTTTCTTGGTGGACACAATTCTGATTTTGATTTGCATGTATTTCATTGTACAAACTTTGGTTGTTGCCACACCCATGCGTGTGTCTTATCGCTGCATCTAGCTTGAGACTTTACATCCATAACTTCGGATGCTTATGCATTTGGATGCCTATGCTACGACAAAAAAATGGTTTTGGGTCAAATTTAAGACAACAGCATACTACCCTACTGCCAGATAAATTTTTGCTCCAAAATAATTAATGACTTGCAATCTTGATTTGTTTTGGGAATAATTCATTTAATGTTTTCTAAATAGACAAAATCAGTGTAACCCGTAGTCTTGAGTTTATTTTTTTACTTGGAGACGGTCCCGCTCGACCCCAGTCCTCTCAGTTTTCGATGTCAGTGCTCTTCCAGCACTTGAAAATTAGGGGTTTGTGTGGCTGTCCAAGGCCGCATGACTGCATTTTAGATTTCGTGCTGTCCTAGAGTTTTGACCTTGCCTCAATAATGTTTTTCACCCCTGGTCCCCAATTATCAATGAGAACATTTTTGTTTACCCAAGATAATATTGTGTGTGTAGCCAAATAAACGAATTCGTGGTCCTCGTGGATTATTTCATAACAAAATCATCACGCAGTAGGGTATCATGTGTATCAATGTCCATGGGTTATTGCAGTTATTTAGGATGTGTGCTTGTAAGTTTTCATTCCTCTTGGCATGACAAAACTAATGAAGCTTTTGAGACTCTTTGCATCTCTTTAGTCCAACACTTGGCGTTTCTTGCAACTACCTTGCATGATTGTACATCATCTGACTCGACAGTTTTGCACCGTCAATGAAAGCGAGGCCAAGAAGTTTCCTATCATCTTCTCATTACGTGAGAGGATCCAGACTCTTCTTGTGGATTTGTGCAAAAGAAACAAGAGGCACATACATAAGAAACCTAGTTGTTAGAGCATGCCGTAGCTGATAACAGGAATGAATGCGCTAGCTTGAAGTTAGCAACAATAGAACAACCACGCAATGCCGGTAGTAGCAACACAAGTCGATGCCATTGCCGTAATAGTCGTTGCACCCAAATGGTGCAACAACATCACAGCCGTAGCGAAGATTGCAAGTTAGTTGCAACAGCACTAGTGGTCTGTAGTGACAACAAGTAACAAGAGTTCTAAGTTGCAACAATGAGTAGTTATAGGAGCAGAGTGTAGCAATAGCAACTTGCCATAGGAACATAGAGTGGCAGTGGCATGAAGCAAAAATAACACCACGAGTCAATGGCAATAAGCATCAATGACTAGTAGCCGCAATAGCATGGAACAAAAATGGCGGGCAGTAGCAGCATCACATCAAAAACAATGGCGATAACATCACATTAGTAGTAGCAATGGTAGGAGCATAACAACAATATCAATGGATGCATCCCCATAAGCTACACAGATGTGTAATGGTTGTCCAGTACAACAACAACTACATAGCTTCTATTTTGCATCGTAGCTATGCATTGCAGTTGTGCACTTGTCTAACTACATTGATGCATAATAGGATTAGTAGCAACAGTTGTGGTAGCTGGCAGGAGCAACTGCCTTAACTACCAAGAGGGGTTGACAAGGTCAACCCCTCTTCTCACCTCACGTGGAACCCTTAAGAAACATAAAGGAGGAAGTCAGCTTTTGATATGAGCATAGACATTGCTCACACCAGCAACGCCTTGATAACGTGAGCAGAGAGGCCACTGATCTCAATGTTTACGCTCTCATCACATTTTGGGTCAGAATATCACCGTTTTCTTAGTTTTCAACTCCTCAACATAAGTTGATAGCTCATTTTGGGTGGTTGGACCCATATCGAGCGACAATAATGACGTCACTCCATGACACAGGTACCAGGCCGACTGAATCATACTGGGGCCTGGACGCCAACCAAGGATTGAACCCAACCTTGGAGCGAACATGCTCAGATGGTTTTTCACACGTCGGCATAAACCAGACATGTGGACCCGAGAGATCAGCCATCCGTCATCACTCGTCTAAAACATGTATGATAAAGTATCGAACACGAGCATGTGTGGATGCATGCATCCCTGCATAACGGGTGCCCCAAGGAAAGCTACAAGTATCAAGCAAGCCAACTTTCACCACTACAATCAAGCTCTCCATAAATGAGGTTTTGGTGTTGTGATTTTTACTTGAGCACTGGGTTATGGAGCTAACCCATCAGTCGTGAATCGGAGAGCTTCTTTCCACATCAATCATGTGCAGTGGTAGTGCATATGTGCGTGTGTGTACATAGTAAAGACGTTACTTGTGTTACACTCAAAACTAGCACTCCCCCATGGCCCAAAGACATACAACCCATACACACACAAAGGACGAACAGTCCACACGCATGTGACAAAGGCGACGAAAGGCATACCACTCATGCATAAAAAGAGAGGGCCACCCTAGTCAATCAGCGAACTCACAAGCACGAAGCAAGTGAATAGTATGCACAACCACCTTGAACATGCCATTGCTAAGTGCCTCGATAAGAAACTGTACACGTTGTTGACGAATATCGACTCTAACGACTTGGACCTCTCTAGGACTAATGCACTCACGCACAAAGTGATGCTCGATGTTGATGTGCTTTGTGCACGAGTGATGCATGCCATCATGCTTAGGAAATGCATTCCTTTTTTATTGTCACTACACGGTGTGATTTAGCAGATGTGGGTGCGTAACTGTTAGAACAGGTGGGACAAGCAAATGCTCTCACACATACCTACACGGACACATCCCTATTTTCTAGTCTCCTAGGAGACGGTCATCCATCCGACAAGGAATATGTAGCCAGTGTGGCTATGTGCATTTGTTCGATGTTTCCAATGACTATTAGTGTATACATCGACGACTAGTGAGTGTTGTGAGCGATAGAACAGGCCACCTCGTGCTATGGAGAGTGTGTAGCAGAACATGCGTTGTGTTGCCTAAACGTGTCTTCGATGAGGCTATTGTGAGAACTAAGCTAGGAAGTTGAACAAAAGGGCAAAATCTGCCCATGTCGTGGTGATAAGGTACATAAGTGAGCCAATCACCTTGAGGTAATCAGTGACGTCGACTGTCTCCCACAGCTGTGCTAGATGAAGAGACTTCAGAAGCCATTGACATGTAGGGATCATTGGGATAGAGGCTCTCAGAACATTGGTGAGCAGTGCCGCAAACTAGTCAACTAGATCGTGGAAATAGGCGACCCGGTAAACATCCAAGGTTAAACGCCGGTGATCATGGTCGAGCTCCATCCCACGAAACACTCACGTCGGGCCCAAAAATTTCATTTTGTAAGTGGATTGCAATAGTGACTTGACCGACTAGACAATTGCAGTGCTGGGTGAGGCAATGAGCAAGCCATTGACGTACACAAGAATGGCTACAAGGGGCATGAATGGGGGGCTCAAGAAGAGGCCAGGTCTATCGTGCTACAACGGTAGCCACCTCTCTCAAGATTATATGAGATCTATATGTTCCAGTAGCGTGGGGACTACTTGAGGTTGTAGAGAGCCTTGTGCAGCCTTCGGACTTTGTAAGAGCTATTGGTCAATCCCGATGGTTGCACAATGTAGATCTCCTCGTCGAGACGTCCATATAAGAAATCATTGTTGACGTCCATCTACCGTAGCTTCCAGTAGTGCCGTGTTACGAGGCTCAAGAGTGCAAGGGCAGTGGTGTAGCATCTCAGTGAAGCATACTCCTCATCAAAGTCCACACTATGGATTTGAGAATTTACCTTGGTTAAGATTCGAGCCTTGTACTGATCAACCGTGTCCTTGGATTTCTACTTTTGGCAAGGACCCACTGGGCAAAGGCTGCCTTACAACCAGCCGGGAGGTCAACAAGCTCAAAGACACCATGTTCCTTGAGTGCATCCAGCTCCTTCTATATCGCCTTTTTCCAATGGTCAACATCAACTGCCTCACGAGCCTGCCATACTGTGGTAGGCTCTAGTGGGAGCGTGGGAAGTCCACTCGCAGCAAATCCCGAGGCAACATAGCCTACAACCAATGCTTTGAGAGCAGTGTGAAACTCGTGTGCCACACGAGCGTATCAAACACGTGATTTGGGATGGACAACATTGACAGCAAGACCAAGTGCATCGAGGCCGGTGGGTCTGGCACATGACCCAAACATAGAGGATGATGGACTGACGTGTGGTTGGTGTTGGGAGGACTGGGTGACTGGACTTTGATGTAGAGAATGGAGCGACCTCAACGTATGTATGGCTCATGAGCGATAACATGTGTCTGAGAAGTAGGATGTGACTCAATGATGTTAGCATGTGTAGTAATGGATGGCTACGGCGTATAGGATGAGAAAGGGAACAAGTGAGGTCGCAATTGTACTGAGTCACCTATGGGTGCGGAAATTATCGTGGAGGCCACTGGCGGGGAGTCAAGAGGAGAGGTGGAAGGGTTGTACAAATCACTTCCAAGGTAGTAGCCTAGTTAAGACTGTGAAGAGGACTGTGAAGATGACTGTGGGGATAAATGTGGAGATGACTCTGGGGAGAAATGAGAGTCGGCAACACCCATAGTGAGAGGAGTACCCTAGTGACTGGAGCTAGGCACATAACCACCCTGCCCTCCAAGTCGACGAAGCGAGGCAACCGAAGAGTAGGGAGTGACACGAGATACGTCAGGAAGAAAGACATCCTGAAAGAAGAGGGCATCATGCTACTTAATGATACGTCAATGGTCAAAATCCTAGAAGCGCCAGGCCTTGGACAAGGTTGAGACACCCATGAAAGTACTGAGATGGGCACGAGGACCGAGTTTGCCGACATGAAAGTCGTCTGGGAGCCAAACAGTAGCGACACAACCCTAGAAACCAACAAGATGTAGGTCAACACGACAAATGAATCATCACTCGAAGGGAATGACATGATAGGACAGCGGATCATGGTGGACATGGTTCCAGACCAAGGTCATGTAGGACAGGGCATTGAACGAGAAGAGGGGATTGGTGCGCGGTAGCAAGAAAGGTGAGAACGCCGTCAACAAGTGTGCGATCCCAGCATTCGGAGACACCATTTTTTTGGGGTGTGTAATGAGCAATGGGCTGGATGCACACCTCTTGTGCGGTCAAGAAACGTGCACTACGTCTTATGAACTCACCGCCACGTTCACAGTTGAAGGCACAAAGGGGACGACCACAGGCAAGCTCAGCCTAGGGAAGCCACAAATCAACAATGGGATAAACACCACTCTTTGCCAAAAGGCAGAAACCAACCACATGCAAGAGAAGTCCTTGGTGAGATAAAGGACAAAGCGGCCAAGAACACCTAGGGTTTTTTGTGGAAGCGGGCCCTTGACATCAGCATGCAAAAGATCAAGTGGGTATGAAGTGCGACTGTCAGAAGTGGACAAGGGGGACCGGTGCATTTTTCCCTAAGCACAATCAAGACAGTTAGCACTGCAGGGAATGGGGAACAAAGAGGCACCTAGGCCATGAGCAGGCTGATGGTGAAGCAAGCTGTCAAAAATGACCGTGTAAGTGTGACAGAGAAGGTGATGCATGATTTGTGCATGCGCGGGGGAGAGAGTGCGCAACATGGACAAGCACAATGGTGGCAGGGATGGGTGTAAAAGAGGACACATGAAAAAGGCTACCGCAATGGGTTTTGCAAAGCAACATACGTCCAAAGTTGCGATGGGACACAGATGCAATTCTGCGGCTGGAATAGAATTCCATGCTATGGTCTTCAAGAGTCGTAACAGAGAGCAGACTGTGCTCAAGAGAAGGCACACACATCACATCAGATAAAATCAAGTCCCACAAAGCCAACTACACCGGCGCACTGAACTAGCAAAAGTTAGCCGGAGCTTGTGAAAACAACGTGAACAGATGCAACCGGACCCCGGAAGATGAAGGACGAATAACACGATGTCATGTGGTGAGTCGTCCCGGAGTGAGAAATCGAAAACCCCTAAGAGGAATATACACAAGAGGTGACACGAGCTGCTAGCCACATAAAGTAAGGCACTTAACAAAACAAACGGACTACCACTCCTCAATCCAAAAAACATCAACACGCAAACTACCCTGAACACAAGCAAACCAAGAGCCACTAACGGCACCGTCAGACTAACATGCAAGTGACCTCAGACCTGAACATCCACTCTCACCTCCCTGATCACAAAGGTGATGCTGGTGAACAACATGAGAGAGTGATGAGTCCAGCTGAAGAGTGTTCTCTGATGAGTCCGAAGTGATGACGTCTCCGGAGGATGGACGCTGGTAGAAGTAGTCGGGAGAAATCCAAGGAGGAAGAGCATGCGGGCCAGTAGGGGCCCCATAGAAGGACCTCCCAAATGTGGGAGGCCACCTCCAAAGGAAGGATGGTGGAGGTGGTACAGCGGAGGTGTTATAGGCAGCAATTGCAAAAGGTGGACTAGGGCCAGCGGGGGTAGTCATTAGAGAAGCCCGCACAGAGGTGTTGCCGCTACTTGAGGAACATGCCCAATGAGACAAGGCGTGCATCATCTTGAGGAGGAAACTTTGGTGCAGCGTGCTCAAAAGTACCGCAATTCCAGCATGTGATGGTTCCCGAGGAGGAGGATGAAGACACAAAGGGGTTAGAGGACTTGCCCTTGCTTCGGCCGCTCTGTCCACCACATTGTCCTCCACATAAAGAATTACCTTTCCCCTTTCTGCGATGTCGACTAGCGTCCTTTGTAATGAGAGAGGTGGTTGATGTTGAGTTGGAAGAAGAGGAGGACGTGGAGGTTGAGGAAGTGGTCGACAAAGAGTGCGCCGTTGTGGCCATTGCGGTAGCAACACGGTGAAGGCGTTTGTTCTGCAAGATGTTCCACTAGTCAGTGAGATGTTGGGTTGTGAAATCCCAAAGAGCCCTAAAGCTAAGTGGAGTATCAACATGAATTGGCTCGGCAGACATGCGGTCAATCTGAGATCCTTTGACCTCTCTTAAAATGTCAAACAACTTGGGGATGATGCCGTTGACAATGGAGAGAACGCCTGAGAGCTAGCCAAGGATAGTCTTGCCAAGGTCACACAGAAGGCGGAGTCTGTGAGCCTAATAGGTATCGGTTATCTTGTCAGCACAGATGAATAGTGTGTTGAACTAGAACATGCTCTGTGTTGCATGACCTGTCACTGTGGTGCGGCGTTTGATGAGTGCATAGGCAGCGACTGGGTCAGCAGGTGTTTCGAGTGTAGTGTGAACATTATAAGAGCCAATCTCATTAGTGAGATTATCCAACCCCCCTTGATGAGGGTGTGAACAGTTGTGGCTACCTCTCACTCAGTAGGCACAACACCGGTTTGGGAGCATGGTAGTATTCCTGGAGCTGCTTGTCCTGAGCCCAAGAGCTGAAGAGTACTTTCCAGGAGAAGGTGAGATTGGGAGTAGATTCAGGCGGTGACGTGTTGAAGTTGCTCTGACGCAGTGAGGGCAAGGCAATGGCTTTAACAACGGTTGTGCCAACCGCGGTGATGACAACAAGATGATAAAATTGGACAAATACAGATGTGGCGGTTGTAGAATTGAGAGAAGTAGAGAATGGAGTGGCAATGCCGGGAGCGGTGGATGCAGATGGAAAGGCACACAACATGGGTTGCAAGCTATTGAGGACCGATTCAGCGATGTGGTAAGCAAATCTGACTTGTTCATCTTGCTCATGGCGCAATATGTCCTCTATTGTGCGCTATGCAGTGAGAGCTGCTTGTAGGGCAGTACGCTCGGGCCACAGCTTGGCTTGCAATGTTGCGTGTTCCTCATCGTCAACTAGCACGGTTGGGTACTGTTATCTTGTTAAAAGAAAATTGACAGAGTTTCCCTTGCACCAATGGACACGGAAAAATGACAGGGGATTCGCTGACAACTATAACAAGAGTGGAGTGAGAGAAACAAGTGGATGACTCATGTGATGTAGCTGCAACTGGCTGCGCTTCTCCCGTAGGAGGAGCGTGCCAACTTTTTACTCGTCTTTTACGGGAAATGGGTGAACTTACAAGAGATTGAATTGTGCGTTGATCTCTTGGGGATGCCCTGGCCACCACATCCTGCGACGTGGGAGTGTTGTCTTAGGCCGAAAGGCAGTGTGCATCAACCTCTTGCTCGTACCATTCGACGGGGTCAAACACCTACCCGAGTGGTACCCTTGCTCCTGCCGGCGTGCGTGTCACCACTCCTCTCTCTCGGCTCTTGCCTCGTATTGCGCCATCTCGTCCTCAATGCGCCAGTGCTCACGGGCGAGGGCAGGTGCCGTCTGCATAGGCTCAATGTCCAACGGAGAAGCTAGGGTGATGACAATCTAGTTGCCGCTTGCTAAGGCAACTCAACAAGCTCTGTGTTGTTCAGAGCTATTGCTTGATCCCTGGCGGTTGTAGTTTCCATGGCTAGGTGGAGACTATGGTGGTTGTAGTTTCCACGGCGATGACGAACGCCTCGTCTGTCGGGAGCAGACACGTGTACCACCCGTGCCCTTGCTGGCCACAGTTGTGGCTGACTAAGCTGCCGCCACTGGATCCGCTCGACTGCTGTTGTGGGCCCTTCTTGCCCCTACTTTTCTTCTTGCCGGATGATGAGGCGCCGGAGGAAGTAGCTGCTGCGGGGGCGACAAGAGCCACCGGGGCGACGGCAGGAGAGGCGAGGGCCTCCGTGCGCTAAATGTGGGACTCTTGACGAGCCTCCTCGATATGGAGAAACAGCTCCTATGCCCAAGGCATGAGGGTGTTATGGGCAACCATCATGGCAAGAATGTCCTATGTGTAATGGATGAAGATGTCAGCAAACACGTCGGTGGCACCACGTTTTATGGTGAGGAGCGCAGATAGAGGGGGTGGTGGAGCGTCTCCCAAGCGATGAAAGATGTCCTCTGCCCGCTGCCAGTAGAAGGTAACCGTCTTGGTCTCCCCCATATGGAGGGAGTTGAACTCCCAAAGTAGGCAGCTAGTCTATGCCTCGCTCGAAAGGCGATGATGACGCATGAGGATGTGCCACGCAGTTGCGGGGTCGGGGAGGCCGCCAGTGGAGAAGTCGCCGAGGAAGGGCTCGAGAGCAAGATGTGAAGCCGGAGGGGTGACGGGGACGAGGGCATGTAAATCGTGACCAACATCATACACCTGGTCGGCCTGGGAGGAGTCGTAGGACAGGACGTAGTATGGCCACATGCCTTCACCCTGTGCCAAGATGCGGAAGTTGAGCTCCTAGCTCCGGATCTGCTCGCTAGCCTAGAGCGACGGGACCAAGATTTCAAAGTCCTTTGGCCTGCGGCCAGCACCAAGAGCGGGGCCTAGTACTGAAAGCACAGTCTGCCTTTGGCGTAAGGTATGTTGCTGCGGCAAATACTGTGTGGCAGAGGAGACGGTGAGACTAGCATGCGCGGGTGGAAGGAAGGGCGGCAAATACTGATTTTGTTGCTGTTGTTGCTGTAGAGGAGTCTGGCTCTACGGTGTCGGCGGCTGTTGTGCTACTAGTTGTTGCGTCAGCGTCGCTAGCTGTAGGCGTATGGCGACTAGTGGGTCTGTCGAGCCAATAAGGCTGATGATAGCGCCTGTAGGGTATTGGTGCTGCTACGGCTGCTACTTCTGCTATTGCTGTTGCTGCTGTTGTAGTTGTAGTTGTTGCTGTGGCTGCTGTTGTTGCAAGTACTAATGCTACTGCTACTACTGCTGTGACTACGGCCGCTGCTGCTGGTGCTACTACAATTGTTGTTGTTGCTGCTACTGTTGTAGTGACTGATGCTGCAACAGAAGCTACTACTATTGTTGCTGCTGTTGCTACTATAGTGGCTTTTGTTGCGGCAACTACTACTATTATAGCAGCGACAGCTGCTGCTACTATTGTTGCTGTTGTAGTTGTTGCAATTCTTGTAGAAGGGGGGGTGGGTCCTCCAGCAGAGGACCCCTCCTCACTTATGGCCATGGTCCTCCCTGTTTACTCCCCATTTTGTTTTTGTTTTTCTTGGAGTAGGTGTTGACGCCAGCAGTGACATCAGCACTGACGTCAACTGGTGTTGGTGCTTTTGTTGTTGCTGCTGCTGACGTCAACGGTGACATCAGTAGTGACGTTACCTTAGTACTACTATGCGCTGTGCTGCTACTACACGCCGCTGTTGCTATGCTGTGCTAGGGGCATCTGCTGCTGCTGCTACTACTATTGCAACCACGTTGCTGCGTGCTGTAGCTGCTGCAACTGTTATTGTTGTTGTAGTAGCTATTGGTGCTGCTATGCAGCGGTGTTGTGCGCTACTACTACTGTAGCAGCTATTGTTGCTCTCACACTGCTGCACATTGCTACTGATGCTACAGTTGCGTTGCTGGGTGCTATTGCGGTTGATGCTGTAGCAGCTACTGTTGCTACGCTTCTGCAGCTACACTGCTACGCACTACCGCTGCTGTAATTGTTGCTGCTGCAGTAGCAGCTGCGAGGGTGGGGGTCTTGCCCCCGCTCTCGGTTTTGGTCTTCCCCCCATTTCTGGTCTTTATTGTTTTCAGTTGCTGCTCGCTTCTGCAGCTCCTCACTGTTGCTGCCGCCTGCTACTGCTACTACTTGCTATAACTGCTGCTCGCTCATGCTGTTTCTCGCTACTACTACTGCTCATTGCTGCTGCTTGCTGTTGTTGCTGCTCGCTTATACTACATGTTGCGGCTGCTGCGTACGAGTGCTGCTGCTTGCTGCAACCGTTGCTTGTCGCTACAAGGTGCTGCTATGAGCTGCCGATGTTGCGAGTTTCTGGTGTTATAACTTGCTACTGCCGATGCGGACTACTATTACTACCGCCGCGAGCTGCTACTGCTGCGAGATGTTGCTTCTCATTGCTATCGCTGCTCGCTGCTGCTGCTGCTGCCTGCTACTGTTGTTGCCTACTGCTGCTGCTCGCAGAGGGGTAGGAGAGCAGGGGTCACTTCCCTTGCGGTGTCGTCGCCACGTGCGTCGACTCCGCTCCAGCGTCGTTCGGTAATGTCGGCCGTGAGTCCACCATCGCTACCGCCGTCACGTGGTCAGTGCTGCCGAAAGAAATTTGGCAGCATTTCTCCCGCGTCGGGAGCGTTTTGAAGATGCCACCTGGCGGGTCAGCGCTACCGGAAAAAAACCCGACAGCATTTCCTTTGCACAGGTGCATTTTCGGGACTGCCGACATTGACTAGACCTGATCTGTTGCTTCTGCTGCACTCTAGCTCTGATTCCAAGTTAGAAACCTATCAGCAGCGTGTTGGTGCAGTAGCGTCAATGTAGGCTTGGCCCCACGCAAGTTGCTTTGCATTGCTGCCCCCTTCACGCTAGCTCTGACAGTATGTGAGTGAGAGACACACGCTGAGGAGTTAGCGCCAGAAAGTCAGACAGAACTGGATATGATTGATTAGTAACTGAGAATAAACAACTATGGCAGATCCCTCCAAGTTCTAGTCCCCCCCCAGCTCTGTAGAGCTAGTTACTCAGTTTCTAAGCCAATTAGAAAAATGACCTATTTTATGGCAGGCAGGGTTTTCTCGGTGAGCCCTGCTAGACAGCCGACAGCCCAAAACCCGGGTGTCGTCTGTTTTGCCTGGAAATTGGACCATACCATAATACGCACGCTGCTAACGCAGTCGTGCGGTTAGAATCACCTAGAAAACAGTAGCAATGAGTTATAGCCGCCTAAACCCAAGCGGTGTCTACGTTAGTCCCCGGTCCCAACAGTGCCCGAATAATGTAAAACTTGGACCCTAAGCAGAACATGGCGCCGCAGATGCAACAGCGCAGTCAGACCCAGCACTGGACGCATGCAGACAGCATATGCAGCGACAGTGACTGTCAGCGGCACGACTGTCGAGGAGGTCTGCCGATGGAGCTGAGCACGTTGGAGGGAGGGGGCTCCAAGAAAATGTGTGTAGGCCTCAGCGTGCATCGGCTCCACTAGACGACACTCCAGCAGCGTCGCGTCTCACCGTCCGTCATCTGCACGCCGATGTACACAAGCCGGGAGGATACAACAAAGTAAAAAGAGAGACGCGTGAAAACCAACACAGGTGGTTTTTCACATGCCGGTGTAAACGAGACATGTGGTCGTGAGGGATCAGCCACCTGTCATCACTTGTCTAAAACATGCATGATAGAGAGACTCAAACCACATCGACCACGAGCGTATGTGGATGCATGCATCCCTGTGCAATGTGTGTCCCACGCAACACTACAAAAGAATGAAGCAAGTCAGCTTTCACCACTACAAGCAAGCTCTTCATAGATTAGGTGTTGGTACTCTGATTGTCACTTGACCACTGGTCTGTGGAGCCAACACTATGCACTCCATGGTGTGCAAATGAGTGTTGCAACCGTGAGCTTCGTTCCACATCAATCACTTGCTGTGTTTTTTGTGTGTGTGTGTGTGTGTGTGTGTGTGTGTGTGTGTGTGTGTGTGTGTGTGTGTGTGTGTGTGTGTGTGTGTGTGTGTGTGTGTGTGTGTGTGTGTGTGTGTGTGTGTGCG